>VYZU01062736.1:7247-22423 GCA_013401355.1 Ceyx cyanopectus | reverse complement strand
CTGCCATTCCACAACAAAGGGATTTTTCAAGAGGTCAGGCAGGGTAGGCAGCTGCTTGATCACTGTATTCATCATGGCCACACCAAAAGCCCATCAGCCTTTTGGGTCTTTGAAGTACCTTCTTCTGTTAGTCTCTACCAAGTATACAAGGGGCCTCTGAGGTGGTTATAATTGGGGTGTTTTTGTAACTTTTCCCCCATTAAGCTCACCACAGCTTCCATTACAGACAATTATTGGCATCGCCCTGTCACTTGGAGATCCAGATGGGTTCTGTGCCCCTATACCCTGATGGCACCAGGATACATTGTGCATCAGTGTCTACCAAAGTCTGATGTGTCAAGACATTAAATCCATACAGTCCAGTGTACCCAGTCATTCCTTTCCTCCTCCTGGCTGAAAGCCAGACCAGAAGTCCCTCCATCAGCATCAAGGGAGGTCATCTCAGTCCTTCTGTGTCTGAGAGATCACCGATTGTCACCATGTGTCTCTACAGCAACAAATCTGACAGCCTTCTTGGGTGGCCCTTTCTCAACAGCTTAAAGGTGGGTTCACCACTGCACTTCCTCATGGCCTCCACCTGGTCACACAGGAAGAACTAGCGTGCACCATGTGACATGAGCTTGCAGTTCCCTTTCCCTCTGACCAGCGTAGTAGACTGACTTCTTGGGGTGCCTCTGACAGCCAAGGCGCTGGCCTGTAAACATGAGGAGGGAGAGATTTTCTTCAAAGTTTTGGAGCCAAGAGGACTCTCTACAGTTGGTGTATCCATATCCAGACAAAATATCAGTGCCAAGCTGTAAGAATATGACACTGGGGCACTCAGAATCACCTTCCTCCATATGGCTCGTGTACACAGGACATCTGGATCTGTGGAGATCTCATTGTATAGGTCACTACAGATTACTTCCAGCACTGTTAATTCTCTCAGGTACTGCATGCCTTCATCTGCTACAGTCCACTTCTGTGAGGAGTTCACAAGATCTTCCTTGAACAGGTATTTTGCCCTTACACTTGAGAGGGCACTGCAAACCTCTGATTTTCCAACTTCTCTCTCAATTCCCCAGTTTTAACAAGTGATCCCAGCTGTTGGGCTTCCATACTTTCCAGCCCTGTTATCCAAGCATTGGAGCAGCCAGGCAGCAAGCCATTCATCTGGCTGGCAGCTGTAATCTTTCCACATGTCTTGAAGTTCTGATTAGGTCACAGACAGGTTAGTTTCTGCTTCTTGACTGAATTCTCTCACTCGTTTCTCCAGTTTCTTTGCTGAAAGCTGTTTCTTGATCAAACCCTTCTTCTCCTCCCTTACTAATTGATGGTATGGACCCACTGACCTTCTTGTCCATTGTTTCTTTTTCATTACTGGGGCAATTGTAGCTGTTGTTTGGGTCCCTATCTCTAGTATCATGTCCTCAGATGTAGTTTGCATGCCATTCTCAGTCAAGGTATTCTTAGAGGTGTCCTGGGTTCCTGCTTTAACCACAGTTCTCTGGTATTACTGAACTGGGGCTTGGTCTGCTATAACCTGCTGGTTTTCATTGGGATAGGAAAGGCATCTTTCTATCAGGTGTGTCAGTTTGCTGGGGTTACTTGCCTGTTCAGCTGTAAAGTCCCAGGTGATAACCATCCTAGGCAACTGTCCAAATCCTTCCACACATCTTGCCACCCAGGGACCAACCACCTCAGGGCACATTTCAGTATCACTGCAACCAGAAGCTGGACACCAGGACAAAACCAGATTCCACAAACCCCAGAATATGCCAACAGTGTTATTTAGTAGTAATAACCAGCTCATGTAAGGATGAACAAGGACCTCAGGAGCCTGCATAAAACCACCCATAACAATTCCAGGTAGGAAGATGGAAATGTATTCCCTTGTCCTCTCCACAGGATAGCTACCCAGCACAACAAGGCTATCAATTCCAGGGCAAAGCACATAGCCATTGCTTGTACTATCAAGTTTCCAAGCTCAGCAACAATGAAGATAGCCAGTGCAGCCAACAAACTCCATGACAGGCACAGAAGTTGCTACTTAATAACTACTATAGCTGTAGCATGCTTAATACAAAACTGCCATTGTCTTGTATCCTACCTTGGGCACCAAAACAGACTTACTGTTGTAGTGAGTTGACCTTGGTTGGATGCCAAGTGCCTACCAAGACACTCTATCAGTCCCCTCCTCAGCAGAAGGGGTTGAAAATAAGATGGAAAAGAACTTGGGGGCTTCATAAACTAAAAACAAGGCTGTCTGCGAAAGCAAAGGAAATGAAAAGATTTATTCTAATACTTCCCATCAGTAGGCAAAGTCCAGGCACTTCCTGGGAAGTAAGGCTTCAGTGGGTGTAGCTGTTTCTCCAGAAGACAAATGTAATAATAACAAATACCACCCCCACTCTTTTATTTTCTCGTGTTTCTATTGCTGAGCACGTCATACAGTATTAAATATCCCCTTGGTCGTTTTGGGTCAGTTGTCCTGGCTTTGCCCCTTCCAAAGATCTTGCCTACCCCCAGCCTACTGGGTGAGGGGGAGGAACTTTGGAGAGACAGCCTTGATGCTGTGGGGGCAGAGCTCAGCAGTAACCAAATACTAGGTGATATCCACACCTTTCTCGCTCCCAATACAAAGCACAGCACTATGAGTGCTACTAGGGGAAAATTGTCAGCCAGACCCAATATAACTGTTTATTAAAAAAATTGAAACTTTAATCGAAATTGTGCCAAACGGTGAGGATCTGAAAAGCCAAGCAGCACTGGGGGCATCATAAAGAGTAACGTTCTGCAGGCTCTGACCAACCCAAGGGCTAGACATGCAGACAAACACCTACAAGTGGATAAAGACCTTTTTTTCACTTCTCTTATCCAAAGTTATACTGTTTTGTAAGCAGATGAGGTTGTAGATTAGAAAACAGAATCTCCTGTGCATCTCCACAAGGTGCCTGGGCACCTGGAGGGCTCTGATGTTGGTAAGATTTTAAGAAGTTCCATTTGAGAGCGATCACAGCAGCAGTTGCAGCTTGGAGGAAGCCACCTGCTTAGCTGCAATGTGAAGAGTACGTCATAGCGTGAGGTGTGTGTGAGATGTTGCTTTTCTTCTTTCCCAGAATCCTGCAGAACTATCTTTTTAATCCCTTATTGCCCTGTATCAGCACAGTACATCTTCTCTAGCCCAGAAAGAGGGAATCAATATATGTATATCCACAGTCTAAGAAGGATGAGCTTTTGCTGGAACTTGGATCTCACTCCCTACCCCAATCCAAAATGCGAGAACAGGGCTAACTCTGGAAGGATAGAGCCCTCTGTGAGCTAGGACCTACAAGGCAATTAATAGATTGCAGGTTGATGATTTGCCTTCTGCATCTGAATGATCTTGCCAAATCCACCTCTTCCCACATCGTAGTCTGTCCGGTATTCATCTCGCACCTGGGACACAGCAGTAACAGATATTAGTACCCTGCACTACCTCTCTCCACCTAGAATTCAGAATCACCCTCCCCTTCTGCTCACTCGGTAGGGAACTGAAGTTTGGGTTAGAAGCACTTTGACTCGTTATAAATAGTCCACCAAAAAGGTGGTAATGGTAGCGAAAAGGACAAATGAGATAAAAGCACACCCTCTGTGTTTGCAGATGACACCAAGTTGGGTGGAAGTCTTGATCTGCTTGAGAGTAGAAAGGCTCTACAGAGGGACCTAGACAGGCTCGATCAAGGGACAGAGACCCACTGTAAAAGCTTCAAAAAGGCCAAGTGCCAGGTCCTGCACTTGGACCTAAACAACTCCCTGCAATGCTACAGGCTTGGGGAAGAGTGGCTGGAAAGCTGCACGGTGGAAAAGGATATGGGATGATGGTGGACAGCCAGCTAAACATGAACAGGCAGTGTGCCCAGGTGGCCAAGAAGGTTAAATGACATCCAGGCCTCTATCAGCACTGGGGTAGCCAGCAGGAGTAGGGACATGATCATCTGTCCCCCTGCGCTCAAAACTGGGACACAGCTTGAGTACTGTGTTCAGTTTTGAACATCTCAATACAAGAAAGACATCGAGGTGCTGGAGTGGGTCCAGAAAAGGGCAATGAAGCCAGTAAAGGGCCTAGAACACAAGTCTAATGAGGCAATTGGTGCTACTTAGGCTGAAGGAGACTGAGGGTAGACCTTATTGCTCTCTACAAGTACCTGAAAGGAGGTTGTAGAGAGGTGAGTGTGAGTCATGTATTTATAGACGTTAATTAGATTCCCTCTCAGACTTCTCCTCTCCAGACTAAAAAGCCCCAGGTCTCTCAGCCTTTCCTCATAAGGTGGGTGCACCAGTCCCTTAATCATTCTCCATTGGACTCTCTCAAGCAGATCTCTGTCCCTCTTGAACTGGGGAGTCCAAAAATGGATGCAATACCTCACCTTCACACTGGGGCAAACTGCTGCACTATGAGATCGGTCTAACAGCTATGCTGTCCCCTTCCATCCAAATTCTGCATCATTTAAAAGGTGGATTTAGGGAACACTCTACTTGTGCTGCCTGAAATTTGGAGTCCCAGAAAGAAATGGCCTGAAGTTCTATATCTAGCTTTTAAAACACCAGACATCAGTTACCAAAACAATCTGGGAGTGGCTAAAGTTCATTAGTAAATCTTTATAGTCTACACATTACTCTGTATGAGACAAAACTAGGGAAGCAGTACACAGTCTTGGGGGGATCAAATTGAAAGTATGAACTGGTACTGCCTTTACCTGTCCACCAGTCTTTCCTCTTCCATACTGTCGCCCCTCCTTAAACCCTGCATCCCAGTCAGTTCGAATGATGCGGTCATCTAATCGTGTACCATTGATAAATCGCATTGCATGTTCAGCATCTGCTCTTGTATAATATCTGAAGCATACTATAAGGATAATTAAGTGCATGATTTTGTTGAGTACAGGGAGGAAAAAAAAAAGAGAACTATTGTATTTGAGATGCAGAAACGCCTGCCTTCTAGCTTTTTCTACTCTTTCTGCTCTTTCCTATAGGATCAAGAAATGTGATCATATAAAATCTAAGCTAAAACTAGCTCTCACTCAGAAAGGATTCTGAACTTTAACGTTAGCACCTGCACAGACACGTAACTTTAGATCACACAGTTCACAAATAGATGAAACAAACACATTACCTTGCTAAGGGCAAGAAAACTGTAACATAGTGAAACATGAACTATGTGAAACATGACTGGATTTGAACAAGAGAGGCAGCCCTCACAGAAGACTTCTGAAAAGACAGATCACAATGTAACTTGTACAAGCGTGTACCCTGTGCTTGGGAATACTGCCATGGTTTATTCTACTACCTCATTCAAGGTGTAAAGTCAAGGTGGGAATGTGAATATGTGCTCTGACCAAGCAACAGGTCATAGTAACAAGTCTCATTTTTGCCCTAAAATCATTAAAGAAGTTAACAAATTGAAGTTCTCTGCCACAGCAGTGGCAAAGCACTTTTTACCTATAGCATGGCTGGCTGTACAGTCTGTCTCACATTCAAGGTAGTGGTATGAAGTAACAAGTGCCCAATAGAAAGCACTTGACTCTCCCTCCAGGACAGGTTTTCTACAGCAGTACAGTTAACTTTGCTGTGCAGAGAGGAACACACACATGCTGACAACAGCAGGAAACCAGAAAGGATACTCGACGAAGCAGAAGCCACAGGGCGTTTTCTTGATCTTGTCCAGCCCCATGACAATCCTCTTAACATCTCCGCACTTTGAGAAGAGTTCCTGGATCTGCTCCTCGGTTGTGTAGAAGGACAGGTTGCCAACATACAGCGTAGAGGAAATTTTCAGTGATTTCTCCTGCAGTTGTCTGCTACCCTGAGGACAGAGGGGAGCACGCAGCAGGGTAAGCACGTCTGCTGCCCCACTCTCGGCGTCAGGCCCCGGCGGGCACTTCCCGACGCCCCGAAGATGCGGTGCCCTCCCACTTGCCGTCTCCTCGCACGGCCTCACCCCACCAACAGCTCTTCGGCTCGGGCCTGCTCCACCCGTCTCCCCCCGCCCCGGCCGGCCCACCCGCTGCCCCCACCCCCGCGCCTCAGGACCGGCCGCCAGGCGCACCCGGAAGTGCTGGTCGCGGTACTGGCTGATCTCGCAGTAGGAGTCGCTGTTGAGGCCGCTAAGCGTGGTGTGGAGCAGCCCCGACATCTCGCCGGCACCCGACCGAGACCTACTCCCAAGATCCTTCGAGAAGCACCGCGGCGCCCACCGGACGGCAAGCGGGGAGCCGGTAGGCCGCGCCGGGCGATTGGTCCCGGCGCCTGTCGCTCGGGGCGGGGAGGCGGGGCGATGGTGCCGGACAGCAAATCGGTGCGCGGAGCCCCCAGGAGAGCTCGGTTCGGCGTGACTGTGGCTCCGGGTACTCTGCGCAGCGGCGCGCGTAGGGGGCGGGGTTCGCCTGCCTAGCGCCGCCTCTCCCTCCTCTCCGCTCCCTTCGCAGGCTGCGGGCGGTGCCGCAGGAGGCTCGGCCATGGCGGGAGCGCCGCTGGCGGCACTGAGCGGTACCGCCCCGCTGCGGGACGAGGGCTCCCGTCCCGATAAGCGCCCGGGAGCCGCGGGCTGTTTTGCGCTCTGTCTTACGCCCTCTTCACGTTCTGTCTTCCAGGCCTGGTGCGGGAGCTGCTGAAGGAGGAGGCCCCGTCTCACATCGCCGCCCTTACGGAGGAGCTCTTTCAGGCGGCGAGGAGTATTTCTGAGGACGATATTGGCGCGGCCCAGGTAGACCAGGTACAGCCAGCCGCACCTCTGCTGTGTGTCAGAAAAAAGACCCGTTTCATGTGCTTCGCACCACACAGCAGAGCTCGCCCAGGTTGGTGGCTGCGATTTTTGCAGCTCCGTGAGCATGTGCTCTTGCTTCCTATCCAGACGTTTAACTCCAGCGTTGTTGGAATGTAGACAAAACCGTTTTATTTTTTTCATCTTTTAACCCAATATCACACAAGTCCAAAATAAAGTGGAAAATGTCGATCCCAAATGTAAGAATCTGCATCATAATTGGAAAAGTTAGCGCTGTTAAAATCTCTTATTTCAATTTTCTAGTGGTACTTAATTGTAATTTCAAGTAAAAGTGCAACCATACAGTGCATAGATTAAGAATTTGGTGCAGGATCCAAGGAGAAGGCTTAGTCCTGTGTGTGGGTTCCAGTAATTATAACAGATACTTGAGGAAGATAACCAGCTAGCATGTCGCTTGAACTGTCTGGTAAACCCAGTACATTAAATATTAGGGTGGGAGGTACTCATTTTTGTACATCATAAACAACAACCTAATTCTTTTTTCTTCCTATAGTACTTATAAAGAAGTAAATGCTACTTTAAAAGGCCTTTTTCAAATAGAAGTCTGAAGAGTAATACAGGAATTTGGAATAAAAACAACATCTGCTATGAGCTGAGATACAATCTAACCTTTTCCTCCAAAGTTATATTTTGAAGATAAATTTAACTCTTAGTGATTTTAATCAGATTAGATAATCAGATTATTAGATAATGATTATAATATCATCTAATAATCACTGTTGCATTATAATATATTATTACTATTTTGAAAGACCTAAATTTGTGACAAGGAGTAAGATAGGATAGCAAGTATCCCAACAGAAAGTAAGTTCAGGGCCGTCTGTAAAGCAATACAAGAGCATAAGACCAATATCATTCAGTGCTTCCAGAGTCAATTAGGCTAAATTATTTCTAAAGAAAGAAGAAATAATTAATTTCAATGATCCCTTCAATAAAAGGGACTATGAAATGTCTCCTAGCTAGGCAGAAGTGTATTTGTAGGCATGATCTGCTGTGGAAACTATTACTTCAAGTGATGGACAGTTCCACCCTTCAGGGTGGCTTGTTAAAGGAATGTACTGCATTTAGGTAGGACTGCATTCTCTTTTTAACAAGATTATATGGTCAGTAGCTTTTGTTCTTTATTTGCTGATACCATAAGTTTCCCAATGTATGTAATGGTGTTATTTAAAGTAATTAACCTAGTTAGTTTTCTTTTTGATTAGCAAAACTTAATCTATTTAGCTTTAGAAATGTTTTCAAATATTATACAGTTCTTACAGCTCTTTTACAATCCCTTCATTTTTTTAATCATCTGTTTAAAATGTACATAATGTCATCTGAAAGCTGCTAGTCTGTTGTATTTTGGACATGGTGATGTGCTGTTGCATAAATTTGGTATCTATGAAACTTCATGAGAAATCTTCTTTCCAGGTGGATAGTGTAAGTGAGGTCATGTTCTGCCAAGTGTGGTAAAGGACTTGATAAGAACATGGGTTAGGATAGTGGGATTTGTTCAGGAACTTATCTGAATGTTTCTGAAGTCCACCACTTACAGAATTCGCTGATGTGCATCATTTCAAATTTGAGTTGATGGATGATGTGACATATATATGCTATTGGTCAGATGATTAGTTCTTTTTATTTTCAGGTCTTATTAGCCTTGAATTTACAGATTCATGTTCTTTCTTACCTTGCTTCATCTTAGAAGTGCTCTCGTGGTTTTGGAAGTTCTGAAATAGTACTTTATAAACTAAACATATCTTACAAAATATACTAATTAAAAGAGTATCTGCTTCTTGCCAGCTGCTTATCATTCTTCTGAAATGATGACTCCATAGAAAAGAATGGTCTGTANGGTGCAGGATCCAAGGAGAAGGCTTAGTCCTGTGTGTGGGTTCCAGTAATTATAACAGATACTTGAGGAAGATAACCAGCTAGCATGTCGCTTGAACTGTCTGGTAAACCCAGTACATTAAATATTAGGGTGGGAGGTACTCATTTTTGTACATCATAAACAACAACCTAATTCTTTTTTCTTCCTATAGTACTTATAAAGAAGTAAATGCTACTTTAAAAGGCCTTTTTCAAATAGAAGTCTGAAGAGTAATACAGGAATTTGGAATAAAAACAACATCTGCTATGAGCTGAGATACAATCTAACCTTTTCCTCCAAAGTTATATTTTGAAGATAAATTTAACTCTTAGTGATTTTAATCAGATTAGATAATCAGATTATTAGATAATGATTATAATATCATCTAATAATCACTGTTGCATTATAATATATTATTACTATTTTGAAAGACCTAAATTTGTGACAAGGAGTAAGATAGGATAGCAAGTATCCCAACAGAAAGTAAGTTCAGGGCCGTCTGTAAAGCAATACAAGAGCATAAGACCAATATCATTCAGTGCTTCCAGAGTCAATTAGGCTAAATTATTTCTAAAGAAAGAAGAAATAATTAATTTCAATGATCCCTTCAATAAAAGGGACTATGAAATGTCTCCTAGCTAGGCAGAAGTGTATTTGTAGGCATGATCTGCTGTGGAAACTATTACTTCAAGTGATGGACAGTTCCACCCTTCAGGGTGGCTTGTTAAAGGAATGTACTGCATTTAGGTAGGACTGCATTCTCTTTTTAACAAGATTATATGGTCAGTAGCTTTTGTTCTTTATTTGCTGATACCATAAGTTTCCCAATGTATGTAATGGTGTTATTTAAAGTAATTAACCTAGTTAGTTTTCTTTTTGATTAGCAAAACTTAATCTATTTAGCTTTAGAAATGTTTTCAAATATTATACAGTTCTTACAGCTCTTTTACAATCCCTTCATTTTTTTAATCATCTGTTTAAAATGTACATAATGTCATCTGAAAGCTGCTAGTCTGTTGTATTTTGGACATGGTGATGTGCTGTTGCATAAATTTGGTATCTATGAAACTTCATGAGAAATCTTCTTTCCAGGTGGATAGTGTAAGTGAGGTCATGTTCTGCCAAGTGTGGTAAAGGACTTGATAAGAACATGGGTTAGGATAGTGGGATTTGTTCAGGAACTTATCTGAATGTTTCTGAAGTCCACCACTTACAGAATTCGCTGATGTGCATCATTTCAAATTTGAGTTGATGGATGATGTGACATATATATGCTATTGGTCAGATGATTAGTTCTTTTTATTTTCAGGTCTTATTAGCCTTGAATTTACAGATTCATGTTCTTTCTTACCTTGCTTCATCTTAGAAGTGCTCTCGTGGTTTTGGAAGTTCTGAAATAGTACTTTATAAACTAAACATATCTTACAAAATATACTAATTAAAAGAGTATCTGCTTCTTGCCAGCTGCTTATCATTCTTCTGAAATGATGACTCCATAGAAAAGAATGGTCTGTAGTTGCTATGTGATCCATTCAGCTTGCCTGTTTTCATGGCAACATCCCAGAATAACCTATGGGATCATGTAACAGTTTCATGAAAAAAATCACACCTTTGACTTCAGCATAAAAGGAAGTTGCACCAACATGTGGACAGGTCATTATTGTGATAAATATGGAGGGTGGTTCCTTTTTCAGTGGTAATTTTTATCATAATACAAATCTAGGATAAAATTAAATCGAATTAAATTCTCTTTCTCAGGTTGAAGAGAGTGCAATAAGCCTATGGAACTGGGTTGTAACCAAATACGTAGTTTCTGTTGTCAACGATGAGCAAAGAGCTAAATGTACGTATGCCTTCCTAAATGTGTTTGGTGTGTTGTAGGAATAACAAAAGGAACAAAAACGAAAAACCACTGAGAGGCATGTATGTGGTGCTGTAGGCATGTTTGGTTTTTTTTGCAGATAGGATGTAGATAGAGTTGGGGCTTGTATAAACAGTTCAGGAAGGAGCACCCTGTTGTAGTAGTGATACCCATGTAACATCATCAGTGTAGGTATTCTTATTGCTCCTCGCCAGAGGAGAGGTGATGTGACCTAAGAAGGCTGTAAAATGGTTTTAATCTAAAAATGTATGGAAATAACATAGATGTAAATTTTAGATTGGTCACTTAATTTATATCCAGTGGGATTTCTTTAATGTTACTGTCTTTTCAATGCTTACATACAGAAAAACTCCACTTCTCTTTCTACTTCCCAGTTTAGCTGGGTACACAGATGGTGGGTTTGCTTGAAGCCAAGAGCAGAGCTGGGGGAAAGCAGAAGTCAGCTTTTGGTCTTTTCCCTCAACTTTCTCTATATGTGGTTCTGTAAGACTGCAATATCTGCTTTACATTTTTGTCTTGAGGGATTATAGTAAAAATTATGTGTAATCTGTGTCAGCTAAAGGTAAAATTATATCAGGTAAAGAGAAAAGGGTAAGCTTATATAAAATAAGTAGTAATTTTGAAGTGTAATGTTCTCAGATCTTGTATCACAGCTGAAAGGCCAGGGAGAGGGTATTTTAAATACTTAAGTGATATCTTTTTCATACCTGACATATAAGGAAGGCCTGAATATATTTTTGCTTTTTGCTTTTTAGTTTGAAAAGGTAAAGATTATAATTTCACTATTTTGCCAATGGCTGTTTTGAGGCTTTGAAGGCATATTACTGTAAGAACTTGCAATGTAATTAAGTCTTGGAATACCATGTATTTAACTTAAAATCTCTTAAAGTTTTTATAGGTATTTTGGTGAGACTATATATTTTTATTCTTTTTTCTTACTGCCCAAAATGCAATTTTAGGCAGCTTAGCTAAAATTCAGACTGCTCTGACTCCTGAAGCTTTCTTGTAATTTAAAATGGAAAGCAGTCTTCCAGATATGGCAGGGCCTGAAAAAAACAAACAAAAAGACCCACAAAAAAACAAAAGCCGAGAAAAAAAGAAAATGTCTGCACTGTTCTCTTGCAGTGCGCTTTGTTGCTTGCAGGCTGCTGTGCCTTTGTGAAGGCAGTGATCCTCCAGAGGGAAGTATTCGAAGACAGATTTTGGTAAGCTGTGAAATACAGTTCATTACCAAGGGAAACTTTAAAACTCTGTTGCAGTTGCTTAGGAAAGGGAGTGAAAATACCTGTAGGAATATTATGGGGAATACGCATGCTGAAAAGGGACCTGCATTATCACGTGGATGCCTTGCTGAGAGAATGCAGATAGTAAATTTTGGGCAGTGCAGTTAGCATCATATCTTTGTTATAGAAGAAACTGTTATATGAGCAGCATATCTTATTTAGTAGGGTATCATAAGTGCTGCATCTAAGTGTGGAGGACTTAATGCAGACATCAGAAGTACTTGTCAGAAACTGAAGAGATGAAATGCCTCTCACCCGTGTTAGACGTGTGCATCAATGAGAGAAGATCTAACAGTGTACTTATTTTCTCCTTCAGATGTCTATGAAAACTGGGAAAGGATGGATAGATATTGGAAGAGCTGATCTTGCTGATGGATTTCTAGAGATTGCCATGAGTGTAGGTGGTTCTTTTTTTTATTTCTTAAACACACCTATTTGTAAATTCCATGGATGATGCCTATGATTTCTTTTCCAGAGTGTAGAAAAACTGTACTCAAAGTTACTTAAGGGGATTGATGGTGAAGCAGATATTAATGTGCATAAAGCTGATGTGGAGAGGAACCTCTTCAAAATACTCTCTTACCAGGCTGAATCAGTAGGTGTTCTTCCCAGTTTTCCACATAAGTCACTGGGGATATAGCGGGAAATTCTGACCCAGTTATGGGATGTGGGAGTGCTTTGAATTGAAGACTTGCTGAGGGATCTGTTTCCTTTTCATAGATGTAAGATAGCAGATCTTGTGTTTGCATTCAGTGTTGCAATCATTTAATGATTTTTAATTTGCAGTCATTTCTTCTCTGGTTTTAGTATCTTTTACATCTGATTGTTGCTCTATGCGTTGGCTAGCATGGCTGTTCATAAAGAAGGCAGCTGCCTTTTTGCATCATAAATGTGTCATTTGCAAAGGTGACCTGTGGTTGGCTGAAGAAGGGGGTAGGACTTGTATACAGCCAGAATCTCCCAAACGTTACTCATATAACATGTACAGAGCAAGACCGGTCACTTTGGAATGCTCATTATGCTGTGCTAGAATTTGCAGCTAAGCTGATTGAAAGCATACAAACGTAGTAGCATGGCTGCAAGCATCTAGGGTTTGTATCTAAAAAGTAGATACTAGAAGCCACATGTGCAAAATCTTTGTAACTTAAAAATTGCATGACTCTACAAACTCATGAACATCATCAAAGCTATTAATATTATACACCATCGGACAGAGGTCTTTCTATCTGTGAATTCCCCCTCTTCCATGACCACATACATGCTGCTTTCTACAAATAAAGAAAGACTTTAAACATTGGAAGAATCAGTATATAATTATAGGGTCTGGAAATAGTGAGTTCCATGACATTTGATATTTTCTTTCAAGTCTCAACCTCTGGCTTCATGCAATGTAATCATGATGATAATTACAAAGAAAAAAAAAAAGGCAGCCTAGTGCAATATGAGAGAATCCTGAAAAAGTGCTAAAGGTTTTCAGGGAATCAGCAACAAAATTATAATAACTAAAAGCATGTAATTTAGACAAAACGGAACCTTAAATTATTGCAGAGGTGGTTTAAGATTTGCTGAACTGTTGTATCATCTTAATATCTGAATGAACTTGTCCCATGCATCTGGCCTTTTCACACTACCTAAGGACTGCAGTGTTTTTCTGGATGTTTTTATCATCTGGCAATATAGAAAAATATACAGAACTGTTGTAGCACTGTAAAGACAGATACCTAATCCCAAATCTAGCTTTACGGAATGTGAAAAACCCAAGTCCTATTTTAGTCTTGTAATGAATTTTAAAGAGAAATTGCTCACTAACAGTTTGTTGATATGTTTGGTTGCTTTCTTAGGCAGTNCTTTTTTTTTTTTTTCTTTCATAATTCTCATAATTTATAATTCAAAATAAATTTATAAACTCTGTGGAGTAAGAGAAGACAAATTGGCAAACAAGGCAAAGATTTCAAAATTGAATACACCACCTACTCTTCTAGAGAACCAGCTGCATTTTACATCTCGATCTGGTATATTGCTTCTGTTGTACCCATGTGAATTTTTATCTGGAGACAGATGGGTTGAGGAAAGAGATGAGTTACTAAGTTTTTGACATGCAAGTCTATCACTACTCTCAGTACTAATCTTCACCTTCATGAAGCTGTATAGCTATGAATGGAGGCTTTCCATTTAACTAAACTGGGTTTTTTTGTAGTTCTTATGTCAGAACAGTGTCCAGTGTTTTGCCCTACAGGATGTAATGCCAGGATTGTTCCAAATACCTCTTTGGAGATGTGCGATATTAATTGTGATATTTGATGTTATTCTTGATGCTTGGAACACAGTCATTCACTGAAACAGTATTGTAATTATCCTTTGAAATACTTATTTTCTAAATGTGCAAATAAATGGCTGAGGTATGACCCAGTGTGCTTACAGCTATGCTAAACACTTTGCATGAAACTCAATACAGTAATCTTTCTGGAAAGTTCTGGAAAGAAAATGTTCAGATACAAGCTTATGAAAAATGAGAATGATCAGGATGTTTTTGTTTATGCACTGAATCTGCTTTTGTTTCTGGGCAATGAGATAAGCAATAAATTTGAAGCAAGATATTGTGCTACCTCTCATTCTTACCTGAGGATTTGAAATTTTTAGCCACTTGCAAGCAACGTGATTTATACTTGAAGAAAGTTATTGCAGTGGCAAAATGGATTATAAATATTGTCTGCCTGTTAGCATATAAAATGAATTTTCTGTCTGTTCGTTGGACGACATAAGACAGCCTGAAATAATTTCAAAGGAAAGGCAGGTTGTTACCAAAATACGTTGTCAAGGCTGACCGATGAAGCAGAAAGAAAATGTGCTCTGAATAATCAAACATTCAAAACAATTTTCTACTAAAACTTGTAATGTGAATGATCCTTTTTTAACTCCAAAGGAGCATGCTTGGAAGACGCTTACAATGGAAGAGTACTCTTAACTATGTGAAACTTTTTTGTCATTTTTTAAAAATGAAGTTGTAATATTCTAGTTTTTCCATTTTCTGTTGTTTGCACAGTTCTTGTGCTTTCAACGTGATTTCTTAAACTATTCTACCTTATATGCTTCAATAATCCTGCTGGGTTTTGTGTCCTGGACTGGTTATTTTTCCCACAGAATTATTCCATTTAAGTCATGTTCACTATTCCCTTGTATAAAGTCAGAGTTGGTAACAGTGGGTATACCTTTAAAGTAAAATGCATTTTAAAGGACCTAAGACTGGAGTGCCATAAAGGATGTTTCTACAAGAATGTTATAGAAGCAGGAATCTTTTGTTGCAGACCTGTTTAGAATGCTAATGATACTATCTAGAGATGATCAGTGACTTCT
>VYZU01062726.1:0-15034 GCA_013401355.1 Ceyx cyanopectus | reverse complement strand
TAAATCACAGTTTTAATCAGTAATAAGAAAAGACTCAGTAAAAAAAAAAAAAAAAAGGTTCTGGTTTCACTTCTTGAGACAGTGTGAGGTTCAGCGAGCAATTTGAATGGAGTCTGCAGGTTGGAGTTAATTATTTGCATTATCATTTCAGATGGGCTTCCATGAAAATACCAGCCTTTTGGTGTGCTATGGACATAGACAAAAAGTAAGCTAAATGCTTGATGTCCTTTAGAGGATCCTAGATTATGTCATTTAATAGGTAGCCAAAAGCATAGGGATTGAATGATACAGGTTTTTGAAAACAGCACTGGGATCTAATTAATTGGGACAAATTATCCAAAGCAGCTTGGCACTGAGGAAGGAGGACAGACTTGAGAGAAATGACAGATGGATGTACATAAATGAAAGACAGAAAAACCTTTTCTGCTCTTAAAGGGCACAGCTGAAAGGCCACTCTCATTCCACCAACAAGGTCTTGCATTAGTTTTGTGAGTCATTATTATTTATGAAAGACTTAAATGTCCATATTCGCAGCTCCATATGTCCAGAGCTTAATGCCACATGGGTGATAAGATACAAAAAACAGTAAATTTTAACAACAGTTGGGCATATGGTTGGTGCTGGTCTCACTTGGTTTACCTTCAAATTGTATCCCTGTGTCTAAACTGTTTGTGTCTGTGTGGGGAGAATGTTACGGAATGGTGGACCCTGAGCACAACTGGGCAACAGCTAATAGCCAGTCACCATATGAAGTTGAGCCAATGAGAATCAAGGATATACCCCCTCAAAACCCATAACTGGCAGAATGTGATAGAGACTGAGAGGTGGTCTGAAGGCTCCTCAAGGAGCCCATACTCCCCATAATCTGGTACTGCACTATACTTGATAATCTGGTAGTGCATGTCTCCATGTGGGATGGGGAGGTCATATCATGCACTAACAATCATATCTGTGACTAAAAGCCTTTTGGGTATCTGAGACTCTTTAGTCTTCTGTCAGTTTATCTCAAACCACAGCATTCAACCTGTAGGTTTGAGAGGCATCCCGTTACTGCTTAAAGTCCTTTACAAGTAGCTGAATACATCGACATTAATGAAGACTGGGGATAATCAGCAGCATACTGATAAACCAAGATGTATAAACTATGTGGTTTATGCATGCCTGGCATGTACAAACATCACTTTAAATTCAGACAATATAATCAGATGTCAATGAGATCCCAGCATTTTGGGGCCTGGCAGACAGCACTTAGTGCTTCACAAAAGAGCCCATACATCACACAGCATGTCCAAGCACTGACAACGAGTCTTACCTCAGCTTCAGCTCTTTTTTCTTTACTTCCACCAAAACTCTAGCATGCAAACACACTTGTGAAATACCAAACCATCTGCTGATCTAACTTCATTGGCTTTAGTGGAATCTCTTCCAGTAGGTATTTTGGTCAGGCATTGTTTGGTACATTCAGTCATACATTAGTGCTTCAGGACACTCACGGAAGTATTCTGAAGTTGTGCCTTATGAATGCTGTGACATGCAGATCATGATAGTGTTTGTCTCGAACAATCCAAGAAGTTGAGACACTCAGGACATCTCTTGTTTGTCTTGAGACACCCCCCCACCCTCTGCCAAGATGTGTGCCTGAGAATGGAGATGGGGGGAGGTCTGCAGCTGGTGCTGGGAGTGAAGTGTCCTTGAAAACTACCAGTCTTCATGCAGTAAATTAGCCAGAGTTGTCTGCTGCTCACCAATTAGCAAGACCAAGGACTCTGTTAACTATACCCCCCTCCCTTATCTCTTGGAGGAGTACAGAGAAGGTAGAAGGAGTTCCTCATCTGCACAGGGAGAGAAGTGGGGGTGTAGTGGGCAAGAACCATATAGAAAATCTGGGACACTATGGGAAGATGGAGAAACATTTTCCTGGAAAAGAAGCTCTCTGCCCCACTGACATCATCGTCTGGACCGTGGTGGTAACTATTCTATTGTTTGTTGTCTTCAGCTTTCTCCTTTCTTTTCTGTTTCTATTTTTCTCCCTGTCCTGTCTGCTTTAGAAACTTTGCTATGCTACTCTAACAAAACTTCATCATGCATGTGGCATCTGACCTCATTTGCATCTTAATTTCACCATTTGGGGATCACCTTTAAACCTTTCATAAAAATTGCCAAGCGTCCTAATATCGGATCGTGACAAATGCTTACTACAGAGAGTCACAATCATTGATTGACTTAGGAAGAAACCACAACACAACTTAGCCACAGTTCAATCCACAAGATGCGTAGCCTGTCCTCTGACAGTCCTCTGAGACCTAAGGACCTGATTTCATAGAATCATAGAATGGCCTAGGTTGGAAGGGACCTTAGAGATCATCTATCCAACCTCCCTGTCATGGGCAGGGATGCCTCTCAACTAGACCAGGCTACACAAGGCTCTGTCCAACCTGGACTTGAACGCCTCCAGGGAGGGGGCATCCACAACATTCTAAACACTTGCCACCCTCGTACTGATAATCTGAATCTATTCTCCTGCAACTTAAACCCATTTCCCCTTGTTCTATCAGTCAAAGCTCTTGTAAAAAGTCCCTCCCCAGCCTTCCTGTAGGTTCCCTTCAGGAATTGGAAGGCAACTATTAGGTTCCTCCGAAGTCTTCTCTTTTCAAGACTGAACAATCCCAGTTCCCTCAGCCATTCACTGACACTGACATTCACTGTCATCCCATCAACTGGTTAATAATTTTTACTCTACATTGTTTTCTTCAGGTATGACCAGGTTGCTGTTAGTTCCCTGTGAAGCCATCTCTTCACTAGGATGACTCCCTCAGCCTTTCCTCACAGAGCAAGTGTTCCAGCCCCTCACAATGTTGGTGGACATTAGGCAAGTTCATCAGCATCTTTCTTGTACTGACAGACCTAAAACTGGATACAATACTCCATGTGTATGTAGAATGCTGAGTGATGATCACTTTCCTTGATCTAGCGACTTTGTTCCTGCTGATACAGCCCAGGATGCTGTTGACTTTCCTTCCAAAGGAAAAAGTGGAAAAGGCAACAAAAATAAGAGTACACCATTTGACAAAGATGGATTCCTTTATTTGTCACAAACTCCATATACAGAGCCGGAATTTTTAATCACAACTATCAATAATTAAGCAAAGCAGAATAAGTAGTTGGAAAACACCATACACAATCTGAAATATCTGCAAATGTATGAAATGTAATGTACTCACAAAAAGCATAAAAGAGATGGAAAGTCAACAAATAACTTCCTACAGAATAGTTCATCCAAACGTACTAGAAATCATAGCTTAGAAAAGCAATTTCCTGAATAACACATTGTTTTAATGGATAAACAGACATTATTTATACAATTCATTCTGACTTACATTGCTGCCCTCAGATGCATAACGCATAAACAGAATTGTTTCAAGGATGAAACTTTGCAGACATAGAATACTATTAATTGGAAACTCTCAAAATACTTCTAGTACCAATAAATAACTTTTACTGGACTTTCATGAGGTAGGTCAGTACAGTAAATGTCAAGGTCCTGTGCATCTGCTCTGAGAAAGTCTGGCCTCTACAATAAAACATAAGCTTGCCAAAAGGAAGAGGGAAAAGGCAATCACCATAGTTAGCACATAAGCAAACCATGAGACCATTTCTGAATGAGGTTGCATGCCTGACTTATATCAATGCCTGTAATTTTCACAGTATTTATAAAGCTGACATTCTTTTATTTCAAAACATTGCTACGAAACAGAGAACTACTGATGTCCAATATTTACAAGAAATACAAAAAAGCTGAAGGATACAGCCACAAAGGAACTTGGGTACCTGACTGATGTTAAAAGTAGTCACACTTTAGTTCCTGTCTAACTTTGCAGACCCTATAAGGTCTCAAAAAGAGGGATTTATGCCAAACAACTTTCCATCAAGTTTCTGCTTTAAATGGCTCCATCTTGGTATGGCTTGGTAGCTCTTTATCTATCTTCCATCCAAGCTTTCTCAGAGTTTTAGTTACAAACACTTAAACTGTCTAACAACATCTTTATCATTCCAAGATTCACTCCAAAACATACTCCTATAGTCCTGCTCCTCTCTTAAGCAAAAGGTCAACAAGAGCATTCATCCAGACACTGACTGCTGGATGTTCTACCCTTCTCCAGAGGTAATGAAAAACTTTGAATATATCTATTCCATCAGTGATCTATGCTGTGGAACATTTCTACCTAGAGAGCTAACTTAGGCATCTCTGGACAGTGCCATTCATCAGTCAGTTGCACAAGGACATGAGACATCTGTGACTGAGCAAGAAATTCAGGTCTCAAAGGGCTTGAATTAATGAGATAACCATTTTCTTTCATCTTCCTGCAGTTCTAGCCACAAAATGCCAGTGTTTTTATTTCTATGACACTTTGGAAATCTAAGGGAGTGAGACAAGTTTAAGTGAAAAGGGTATTTGATTGGGTTTAGAGGGGTTTTTTTTCTATTCCTTTATGACTTTGAGGGGAAAGAATCATTCTTCAAAAACAATAACAAATTTAAATTGTGAGTTTCATTAACAAGCATTATGAATCTTATTGTTAAAAACCAAGTACTGATGTAGTGATTTCCCCTGATTACAATTACAGGAACTAGGTTAGCTAATGCCAAGTAGTTGTCTGTGCTTTTGCCAAATAAGAAATATTTCAGGGCTATAATGGTTCCATCATATTGTGTAAGTGCATATTTTATTTAGATTTCTTATCCCAAGAGTTAAAAATATGTATTAATTATAACACAATTTCTTCAGTCTATGCCATGGGCTATTAAAAATAAGTTTTACATTATTTAATTACTCTTTTGAGGTAATAGGTGCAAAGACAGATTTAAAGTTCTTTGCTCTAAAACCTTATACCTACATTATAAGTGTTGTGTGCGTTGTCATCTCCCGAAGTACAAACCTTTATTTTTTGAACATCAAAAATAACCCCTTTATTAATGTAGTTGACATAAGATATATGGTTCAATTCCCAAAGTCTAGAGAGGATCTCTCCATGTGAAAAAATTTAGTAACCACTGGCTGATAGGACAACAAGAATTTGGCCATCCCTGTCAGATAAAAGTTCATATAATGTAACATGTACTAGCCAAAATATTTCAATAAAAAAGATAAATAATATAGCATAATGTTCCTTTTCTTATAATGATCCTTAGGCCTCATCTACACATTAATTACTTTAAACTGGCAGAGGGAAAGCCATGCCATCAAATATAGGTACCAATTTTTCATTCAACTACATTTTTGTGGAAAACTTGACAATACTTTCTATCATCAAAATCTACAGAAAAATATTATGCTGAGGGTGTTTAACTGAAAGAGGTTATTGCATTTAATTAAACTGACCCTAATATTGGGATAAATCTCCCCTATCTGTAGTTATATAAAATGTGTAAAGTAATCAACTAAAGCTCTAATGTCAATGCAGAAATATGAGACTCTTCAAAAGGTAATTAATCCTCTTCTAAGACAGGAAGGATGAATCACCCTCTGGAAATACCTTTTTCCATCAACAGTACTTTTTCACATCATGCATAATAAAACTGTGAAACTCATTAACACAGGATGCTGTGGAGGCCCAGATGAAAGGCACTAATGCATTTAAAAGCCTTAGACTAATTCATGGAGAATGGGTACAGTAAGCAGATGGTCTGAAAATAGTCACCATCTCAGGAAGTCCACAAACAATATATCTGCAAGGTGAGAAGTATATATTTGTATATTGCTTGTTTCTTATACTCTTCTCTAAACATCTGGTACTGGCCCCTGTTTCAAATAGAATACAAGATAGTTTGTTGGTCCATCCCCGTGGGATAACTCTTTCGTGATAAAGTTAACTCATGTCCTGAGTCAACATATGTATTCCCACTCAGAAAAGAAACCATGTGCACATTTATTTTTTTTGTTGGTCTGAAATGTGCCTATTTTGTGTTAGCCAACAGATTCTCTTTCTAAGCAGTAATTTGCAGAAAATTATTTCTGTATGTTTTAACAATAAAATTTCCTAAAAAAAAATATTTTTAAAAAAATAGATNCATTTTTAGTATTAAATTAGATCTGACATTTCTAGTGTCTCATTAGTTTTGTTAACTTTTTGGAACTGTAATTGCATTTCCAAATATGTAGGCATAATATTAATATTTTAATATTAAAATATTAAAAACTTAATATTTTAAGAAACTTATATATGTTCTAAAGACATTTTTTTTAGACAGTAATTACTGAATTATGAAGGAGCATCTTTTCAGTCTGAAAGCCAAAGAATTGATAGGTGCTGTAATGAAACTGAGGAAAATTTTGTGAAAACATGTTCCAAATCCCTGAGTGTTATGCTCCTTTTATTTTTATTTCTTACCAAAGGCTGTGGTTCATGGCCATACACGCAGCATGAATTTCTCATACCTGAGTCAATCCTTTGTGAGGTTCTGAAGACAAAATGCTGCAAACCAAACTGACTGCAGCAGTGTCCCTAGAAGAGGCAAGTGGTTTTTAAAGTTAACTTCTTTTTTTTCAAATAACATTGCCATTCTGGCATTCCTGTTCAATAATCAGTGGGTTATTTTTACACTTCACGGGGACTTTCCTCTGACATGCCACACTTTCTTTTAAAGTTGCTTGAGTTTAGTCCCTAACATTACTTGTAATTTCAATTTGCTACTTGCAGCATTGCATTTCCAGAGCCTTGCCGACACTAAAACATTTGTGGGGTAGGAATTAGTTGTGAAAATATATCACATGTCTTTTTTCAACTTTGACAGCTGATTATATTCCTTTTAATAATTTTTGTAAAGGCACTAAAACTACTGTAGTTACTTTTGTCTCACACTTTGATGGTCAAATAATTACTCAACACCAAAGTTTCTGTCGTAGGTGAGGCCATTTTATTAATAAGGGGTACATGTAATAACCAGAGGTATCTTACCCTCTAGGTAACTGATTACTTTCCCACAGAAAGGCATTCAGTATGACTTTGTAGTTTACAGGGAAAACTCTGTGTTCCAGAAGTAAATATTCTAAATAAGGTATATAAATAATACTATAAAAATTTCAAATTTTTATTTGCAGCCCCTCAGATCTCTCCTGCTTTCCTTTCTGGGGCTCTTGCAGCATCCTGAACAGTCTGTCCATGCCATGTCACCCTCATAGCCAGGAGACACCCCTTCTAGGTCAAATGTGTTGGTCATGCCCCAGTGACATGGGGCACCCGCAATGTTCTGGCCACTGCATTACTAATGATGGTGCCAGGAGCTCCTGGGGGGCACAGACCAGAGCTCTCAAAGGTAAAAGGATGGAGAGTTCCCTCTGCCCATGGTTGTGAGGGACTTCCAGCTCCCTGCACAACTGTACTGGGATCCAAGCAGGATACTTATCTCTGGATCCTCTATTATTCTAGTCTCCACAAAAATCCATCAAAATTGGATTATCAAAACCTTTATTTTTTAAATTGGAAATCCAATGTCCAAGTCACTATGATGCTTGAGATTTGCAGGATTACAGAAACATGCACCTCCCTGAGAGGCATAAACTGAGAATATCTAGATTAGGCAAAAAGACTAATCATGACAAACAGAACCAAAAGAGGTATTTTGAATCAGATGCACCAAAACTCCCAAACTTCCACTACATAGTTCCTATCACTTAATGTTGAACTCCCACCAAGACAAAGAACAAACTTATTTGGATCTGATGAACAGTGACTTTCAGATCTGCTTCCTTCAATACAACCATCCTTTGAAATAATGCAATGTGAGGATTTTACATTTATTTTTCTTTGATAATACTACTGGTGTTTTCCTTTAATCTTATTATTCTCAATGTTTGTTAAAGATAAGTTCATCACAGAACTCACAAATGGTGAAGCCAGTCATGAAAAAGATAACACTAAAATTGAACCANCTATCGCATAATCAATGAACAGTCAAACACAGCAAGAATATGAACATGTTTTTATCTTGACATGATTGCAGTAAAAACGTGGCAGCGAATAATAATCTGTTTTTAATAGGAAATTACTAGGCACACCCTGCAGGAATACCACTTTTTCTTATTCTTTTTCACTTTTTTCTTATTGACATTTTTAGTATTAAATTAGATCTGACATTTCTAGTGTCTCATTAGTTTTGTTAACTTTTTGGAACTGTAATTGCATTTCCAAATATGTAGGCATAATATTAATATTTTAATATTAAAATATTAAAAACTTAATATTTTAAGAAACTTATATATGTTCTAAAGACATTTTTTTTAGACAGTAATTACTGAATTATGAAGGAGCATCTTTTCAGTCTGAAAGCCAAAGAATTGATAGGTGCTGTAATGAAACTGAGGAAAATTTTGTGAAAACATGTTCCAAATCCCTGAGTGTTATGCTCCTTTTATTTTTATTTCTTACCAAAGGCTGTGGTTCATGGCCATACACGCAGCATGAATTTCTCATACCTGAGTCAATCCTTTGTGAGGTTCTGAAGACAAAATGCTGCAAACCAAACTGACTGCAGCAGTGTCCCTAGAAGAGGCAAGTGGTTTTTAAAGTTAACTTCTTTTTTTTCAAATAACATTGCCATTCTGGCATTCCTGTTCAATAATCAGTGGGTTATTTTTACACTTCACGGGGACTTTCCTCTGACATGCCACACTTTCTTTTAAAGTTGCTTGAGTTTAGTCCCTAACATTACTTGTAATTTCAATTTGCTACTTGCAGCATTGCATTTCCAGAGCCTTGCCGACACTAAAACATTTGTGGGGTAGGAATTAGTTGTGAAAATATATCACATGTCTTTTTTCAACTTTGACAGCTGATTATATTCCTTTTAATAATTTTTGTAAAGGCACTAAAACTACTGTAGTTACTTTTGTCTCACACTTTGATGGTCAAATAATTACTCAACACCAAAGTTTCTGTCGTAGGTGAGGCCATTTTATTAATAAGGGGTACATGTAATAACCAGAGGTATCTTACCCTCTAGGTAACTGATTACTTTCCCACAGAAAGGCATTCAGTATGACTTTGTAGTTTACAGGGAAAACTCTGTGTTCCAGAAGTAAATATTCTAAATAAGGTATATAAATAATACTATAAAAATTTCAAATTTTTATTTGCAGCCCCTCAGATCTCTCCTGCTTTCCTTTCTGGGGCTCTTGCAGCATCCTGAACAGTCTGTCCATGCCATGTCACCCTCATAGCCAGGAGACACCCCTTCTAGGTCAAATGTGTTGGTCATGCCCCAGTGACATGGGGCACCCGCAATGTTCTGGCCACTGCATTACTAATGATGGTGCCAGGAGCTCCTGGGGGGCACAGACCAGAGCTCTCAAAGGTAAAAGGATGGAGAGTTCCCTCTGCCCATGGTTGTGAGGGACTTCCAGCTCCCTGCACAACTGTACTGGGATCCAAGCAGGATACTTATCTCTGGATCCTCTATTATTCTAGTCTCCACAAAAATCCATCAAAATTGGATTATCAAAACCTTTATTTTTTAAATTGGAAATCCAATGTCCAAGTCACTATGATGCTTGAGATTTGCAGGATTACAGAAACATGCACCTCCCTGAGAGGCATAAACTGAGAATATCTAGATTAGGCAAAAAGACTAATCATGACAAACAGAACCAAAAGAGGTATTTTGAATCAGATGCACCAAAACTCCCAAACTTCCACTACATAGTTCCTATCACTTAATGTTGAACTCCCACCAAGACAAAGAACAAACTTATTTGGATCTGATGAACAGTGACTTTCAGATCTGCTTCCTTCAATACAACCATCCTTTGAAATAATGCAATGTGAGGATTTTACATTTATTTTTCTTTGATAATACTACTGGTGTTTTCCTTTAATCTTATTATTCTCAATGTTTGTTAAAGATAAGTTCATCACAGAACTCACAAATGGTGAAGCCAGTCATGAAAAAGATAACACTAAAATTGAACCATAAAATGAAGAGAAGAATGAAGGATGCAATATGTAGGTAATTTGTGACTAACTCAATTCTGTTAATTACTCTTACATGATAAATACTTGTTAAAAAAATATATATTTCATAGATTTAGGAACTCAGAAACTGACAGCAGTCAATATGTCCTTTTGAACCTTAATTCTATCACTTATGCATACTTATAATAGTCGAGTTCCTTGGTCACACAATATGTCTTCAATTAAATCACCCCAGGCAGGATCACATTGTGTGTTTGATTGCAGGTTCCCTGTTTCTTCCAAACAAATCTGACTTGTCATCTCAAATTTCTGAAATGCTTCCTGATCCTGTCTCATTTAATTCTAATTTCTATTTTATCCCATACCAGTTTTCAAGTTTTCATCACATTTTAAGACTTTCCCATTACAAGTCTCTTCCCTTAATTTACTAGGATCAGCCCCAAACCTTGAGCCTATTCCTTTCTTTCCATTATGATTCTGTTTTCACTGGGCTGCCATCTGTCTAGCTCAGCTCAAACCTACCAATACAGGCAAAATTGAGCAGTAGCATGGTCACCTCTTCCTCCAACCCACAAGCTCCCTGTGAATTTGGAATTAAACCAATTGTAGTAGAGGTTGGAGGGAGACTATTAGACCATATCAACAGAGAAGGAATGGGTATTTTAAGGTCTCATTTGGGAGTAAGAAGAGTCAACACAACTCAGCAAACTTCACTGGACTTAGATAGTTATATAATTGGAAATTAATAGTAATTCACGATAGAAAGAATTAAATTAGAACACTTCATTTAAAAAGTAATTACTTTCTACTCTAGATCAGTTTGGGTGCTGTAATTCTGAAGAGAAACACTGACTTGCTCTCATCTTCCTTAGACCTTTTAACATCTTTTGGTTAATTTTGTTTGACTTGTCAAACACATGAAGGCTGGATTATTAATAATATTCTAATGTAGCAGGTGCATGTTTGTGTGGGGGAAGGTGTCATTTTCAAGTGACGGCTGAACCTTTTCCTGAAGTATAAGGTTTCTTCCCAGGAGAAAATGAACTTATCTCTTTTTTTCTTTTTTTTTTTCCTCTGGGTATGGTACACTATATGATAGAGGATGTTAATATTAGAAGTGGAACAGATGGCTCAGATTGAGATTGGGGGCACAGCTACAATTCTGAGATGGGGAAACAGATTCAAAAAGGAGCTGACAGGAGCAGAAAATTCAATTAAAAGGTTCATTTTGAAGAAACAAGTGTGTGAGTTTTATTATTGAGACTTCCACATTCTCATTTAGAGTAACCCATTTATGAGGCTTGTTATGAACTTGTCTAACTCCGTTGCTGGCATTTTACTATCCATGCCTACTTGAAAGGAATTTTAAATGTCATTGGTAGTTCTTGTTCTCTCTTACTCTCTCTTTGGTTGCATCTGAGAATCTGATGGCTCTATTTCACTGGAAAGGCTGACAACTCTGTGATTCTAATTAGGCACACAGCATATAGATGCTTTGGGATCTTTCTGAATGGACAGCTCTGCAAAAACTCAGTCTTATATTGCTGCCATTATTACTAAGAATAGAAAACACAAAAAATGATGTTTGACAGTTTTTCAGCAACACCACAATGTGGTAAAACTAACATATTTTAAAATTAATATCCAATGCACCCACTTTGTCCTCATCCCTAAGAATCTCCTAGGCACTATTCTTGCTAACACATAATTCAAAGCTTTTGTCCTGGTTTGAGTGAAAACCGAGCAAATTCTGTTCAGTGATTTTACTACTCAGCTCAGGTTTTCTAACTGGCTGTGCTTTCTGAAGTTAGCAGCATGTTTTGCAGACAGTGTCAGCTTCTAGCAGTGATAACACCTTATGTTTAGAGTTACTACCAAGGATACCAAGGCCACTGCTAGAACTTGTGTATCGCACTGAGGGGTGCAGAAAAGTGAAAGACCGCATCTATGGGGAGGAGCGGACAGGACAGGTGACCCCAAACTGACCAACGAGGTCTTCCATCCCATACAAGTCATATCCAGTATATAAAGCTCGAGGTTCCGGAGGGTCTCTCTCTCGCTTCCTCTCACTCTCTTGCTTTGGCTCTCTTGCTTGCTCTAGCTCTCTTGCTTCGATCCTGATCCTGAAACCCGGTGCCATAATCCAGCTCCTCCACAGCATCAGTGAGGGTGACGTAATTACCATCAGGGAGGTTGTGTTCAGTGCTGGCTTTGTACATATTTGTATATATTTCATTATTATTTTCATTAAATTTTTCTAGTTTCCTTTTCAAATCACTAAGTCTCTCTCTCTTATTCCTTTTTCTCTCCCCTTTGGAAAGAGAGGGTGGTTAAAAGAGTATCAGTCTGGGCTGCCCTGACCCTAAACTGTGACAGCTTTTAAAAAGGTAGGACTGAAGTCTGGTTGGCTTACAGAGCACAAACTCCATAAACCAAGAGATAATATATTTAATATCCAAGAAATCAGATTATATGAGTGGTTCATAAAATAAACCAAAGTCCATCTTACATTCAGACAGAATTTGCCCTAACTTATATGTCATTATGAGCCTCACAGCTCTTAAAACCTTATTCTCATTGGTTTATGCTATTTGCTATTGCCATTTTGCTTTCCACTGTTTCCAGTCAGGCTCCTTCCACAGATGTTTTTGTTCACAGTTGTATCTCCTTGCATAGTGTCTGTAAATGTTGGGAGCCACATTATGTTCTTAAGCCACATAAAAATTCCCAATGCAGCAGTGTGTAAAGTAAATCATCTCCCCTAATCCTTTTTCTTTTTGTCTCAGACTGTCATCCCAACAAGCAAAACCTATATTTCTTTTAACAGCAGATCCTTAAAGTAACCAAATGTCAGTTCTGGAGGCCTGAGGAGAGAAAAAAAAGTCCAACCCTTAAAACTCCACCCTAAGAATTACTTTTCAGCATCCTTGTTTGAAGTAGAAATGGTCTGTGATAAAAGACAAGAAATAGATATATTTCATACATGCTTTGCACTTCCTGCACCAAGTCAGAATGCATCTAGGCACACAGGAAAATCAGGAGGTCAGAAAACAACTGTCTGTGCATCCCTTCACATAGAAGCATCTATAATCTCATCCTTCAATTCTTATTCAGGCAAAGCTCCCAAATCCAGATTCATGGTTGCTGGTCTAGGTTCACTAGTGTCACTGGTAATCTTATGACACAAAGCATCAGCACAGTCAGCTTTATCATATCATACTCCAGTCCACAGCAGGCCAGCCCCCATCCAAAACCTGCAGTTGTGTTGGAAGAAGACTCATTTAAATGAAAAATCTGAAGGTACACCTCATACAATTAGGTTTTTAAATGGATTATGAGTCAAGTTGACTCATGAAACACAAGTGGACTTGATTCAACTTCCTGCCTCTATATAACTATTCCATAACATGGTAAATAACTGCCTGTCTCCCAGACTTCAAATGACACAGCAGTATTAAAATACATTCATGATCTCCTCAAAATTCTNTTAATAATATTCTAATGTAGCAGGTGCATGTTTGTGTGGGGGAAGGTGTCATTTTCAAGTGACGGCTGAACCTTTTCCTGAAGTATAAGGTTTCTTCCCAGGAGAAAATGAACNTAACATTACTGATGGAAAAAACAAACTAAAAGTTGTCTTAAAACTAGTACATCAATATATTTTAAATTGTTCAAAGCCCCACAAGCAGTGTCATCTCAATCAAGCAAAGATAGTCCATGCCCTTTAATGATTTTTGACTGCTTGTTAAATCAAAGGTGCAAAAATAAGTCCTCTGACACCAAGTGTGTTCATGCCATTCTGTAGAAATGTCACATGATGATGGTACAAGCTGTTAAGACAAAGTGATTGACACATCATCTTAACTGCTCAAGTACTCTTTTTGAGACAACCAATTTGGTGTTCTATCTCATTAAATTTCACTATTTTGGTACCTTATAATAGTTGAAAAAAGACAGTCTACAGTGTCCTTGAACTAAAGGTATTTAAAGATCACTCTCACAGACAGGAATCCTGATCAGATAAGTGTCAGACCTGCTGTAAGCTGTCAAAAGGAAGGAGAAAATTTGAAAGAAAATTATCCACCACATAACTGATTGTGGAACACCAAAATCTTCAGAGGGGGTGCCAAGTCCTTTTTATATGATTTNGGTGCAGAAAAGTGAAAGACCGCATCTATGGGGAGGAGCGGACAGGACAGGTGACCCCAAACTGACCAACGAGGTCTTCCATCCCATACAAGTCATATCCAGTATATAAAGCTCGAGGTTCCGGAGGGTCTCTCTCTCGCTTCCTCTCACTCTCTTGCTTTGGCTCTCTTGCTTGCTCTAGCTCTCTTGCTTCGATCCTGATCCTGAAACCCGGTGCCATAATCCAGCTCCTCCACAGCATCAGTGAGGGTGACGTAATTACCATCAGGGAGGTTGTGTTCAGTGCTGGCTTTGTACATATTTGTATATATTTCATTATTATTTTCATTAAATTTTTCTAGTTTCCTTTTCAAATCACTAAGTCTCTCTCTCTTATTCCTTTTTCTCTCCCCTTTGGAAAGAGAGGGTGGTTAAAAGAGTATCAGTCTGGGCTGCCCTGACCCTAAACTGTGACAGCTTTTAAAAAGGTAGGACTGAAGTCTGGTTGGCTTACAGAGCACAAACTCCATAAACCAAGAGATAATATATTTAATATCCAAGAAATCAGATTATATGAGTGGTTCATAAAATAAACCAAAGTCCATCTTACATTCAGACAGAATTTGCCCTAACTTATATGTCATTATGAGCCTCACAGCTCTTAAAACCTTATTCTCATTGGTTTATGCTATTTGCTATTGCCATTTTGCTTTCCACTGTTTCCAGTCAGGCTCCTTCCACAGATGTTTTTGTTCACAGTTGTATCTCCTTGCATAGTGTCTGTAAATGTTGGGAGCCACATTATGTTCTTAAGCCACATAAAAATTCCCAATGCAGCAGTGTGTAAAGTAAATCATCTCCCCTAATCCTTTTTCTTTTTGTCTCAGACTGTCATCCCAACAAGCAAAACCTATATTTCTTTTAACAGCAGATCCTTA
>VYZU01062723.1:0-23311 GCA_013401355.1 Ceyx cyanopectus | reverse complement strand
AAGGATGGGGCATCTACCACCTAGGTAAACTGAGGGTAGAAATGTGAATGGACATAATGACAGCAGAGATGAAAGATATTTCCAACATTCCATGATTCTCTATTAATTTTGTGACCTCAGGAGTTCCTGCTGTTTTCTGCTAGTAAAATGTAATGGAGACCCAAGGCGTGACTTCCAGTGACTCCTCCCCTTGCTCAAGGAGAAATGCACTCAAAAATATTAAATTCATTTCAATGGAGAATATTCCAGAGGTCAGGAATAATCACCCAGCTATCTTAGTCCTCTAATAAATGTTCTCCAAGACTGTGAACCAGAGATGAATTTTCACAACCAAGCTGTAAACAACCATTAGAAAATGACAAAATAAAATACAAACCAAAATTCCAGAAAACCTACAAGCTGTATAATATTTTTGAGACCTGATCCATCTCTGGCTGCAGAAGACCATGCATGGTCTCCCTGCCATGCATGCACTGCTGGTATGTGAAAACCACTCACTGAGGTTCACCAAAATCACCCTTTACAATAGCTGCTATTTACATTTATTTGGTGCTGATACAAAACTCAGAAAAAAAAAAAAATCCTAACAAAAAGCCCATCTTCCCCTGGGTAAATCACTGATTTAGGAATTTATCCCATGTTTTGTCCCACACAATGTTCACTTGCTTTTCAATTTTGACTTCAGACATACATAAGGGAACCTGCTCTGACATGGGGACTAAGGGTATTTCACAGATTTCCAACATCTTTTTCCCACTCCTTCCTTCAAATCCCAGATCCCACCAGGAATTTTGGGCCTGACTCTCTCACACTGCAGAGAACTGAGTTCTCTGTGAGATGGTTTTTGTGGCTCAGAGAAGAAGATGCTCCACACTGGGTGATTTTTCACTGACTTCTGAATCATGTCAAGATACAGTATCGATCTGTCTGCCACTCATTCACAGCTGCTACATTTTTTTTTCCTGGCATTACTGCAAACTTCAGTCAGTGCAAGAAAAGTACATTAATAAAAGCCATAGAGCGTGGCTTGACTCTTGTTTGTTTCGTGCTAAACACAGAAAGGATCAATATTTAACATTGACATTAATGGTGGAGTATGAGAGCTTAAAACTGTGATTCCTGTCCTCTTTGCATGGGCATTAAAGGTCCCTCGGTGCTTTTCATGGGAGTAAATGGTCGTCTCGGTGTCCTTGGACAATACAGGGCCTTGACCCTCATTCCTAATTAAATATTTATCCCATAGCAGTGCAGACTGATCCCCACTGGAAAAGGAGTGATAAGAGCTCTGTAAGTCCCAAATCTTAGTTCAAAATTAATGCTTTGAGATCAACGAGTTTGGTAGAGTCCATATTCACATTGCTATTAAAAACAGGGAAGCTGTACCCAAAGTGCCTCCCAGGAACATCTCCTCTGTCTTTCTACCTCCTGAATCATGACCCATGACACTGGGTTTTGGCCGAGACTCTTCCAAGGTTAATGTTGTGTCCCCAGCCCAGCATGAAGATTACCTCTGGGAACAACTGTGAACTGTTGGGGTCTCTCTGCTCTTAGCAGTCTTCCAACACTATCTCTGCAGGTTTGTTGTTGCATGGAAAAGCCATGGCAGGCCAAAGTACATGTGAGAGTTAGAAATAACACTGATTTATTCATGCTAACACAGCCTAAGGGGAGAGATGGGGCTGAACAGAGGAGACGATCCCCAGCATCACCCATGGCACAGAGAATTCAAAGCACAACACGTTAAGGAGTCCAGTGAATCCCACCACACTCCCAGAAGACCCTAATATTTTCCCAAAAATTCAGTCTGATTTGGTGAAACTGGAGACCACAGGGAAAAAAACCCCTCTGCTCATTGAAAGTAAGATGAATTACTCCATGGTTACTCCGACAGCCTAAAAGAAAACGTGGGCTGAAAAGGAGCAGGCAGCAATGCCCAGGAAAGCACGTCGCTTCCCCGGGGGAAGCCGCTCTATCGGCATCCACATTGATTTTCAAAATTAATTCCCAGCTCGCTTCCCACAATGACCCGGCCACCGAGAGCATTAGCAGGAGCCAATTCAGGACTCTCATACTCCATTAGGTCTGTGAGATGAACTCTGTGCCATCAGGTGAGAGATGGATTGCTTCGCGGGGCTGGAAGGGTATTGCAAGGGCTGGGAAGATAAATCCCGTGGCTGCAGAAGGGGACTGCCTCAATTGCTCTGTATTTTTTTTATGTTATGTTGCTTGGTTTTTTTTCACTAGAAAGAAGAGCAGCTCATGCACCCAGGTCACATACTGATGATGGGTCCTGCTGGGGGAGCAGAAAAAGAGGCAAGAAAGGAAATCAAGGCTGCAAAATAGTATTTGATGACTAGAACATGCTAAAGGGAAATGTCAAGACATTTGTGCTCTCATATTGGCCTGAAGTGGAAGAGAGGTCTTCATAAGGGTAAGTCATACAGGGTGAATTACAACCCAGAGGTCCCAAAGACATTTCAACTTGCCATGCTTCAGTGACTGGCTCCCGAGGGATGAGCACCAATGCTCATTTCCTATGTCCACGCAGGGGATGTAGTGAATAACCTCCAGGGACTCCCAGATGGACATTTCCATGCATCGATCCCAGCCACATCATGACCAAAGATGCTCCACTCATTCCAAATAGAATGATGCTTCACCATTCCTCACAGCCATTTGTCTTGGGATAGTCCCTTGGCTAAAGATTCCCTTGGCTTTACATTGAGATCTTGAGTTTATGTTGAGAGAATGTATCAAATACAGCCAAGGAGGGATAAGATCCTGTTCCAGTTCCTATTACCATTCCCATGGGGGGCAGAGTTAGGGTTATGCAGTGGGGCCATGTGGGAAGTGTCATCTTAACCCCATGTTTCCTGGCCAGTTCTCCTCTGAGTTCAGGGAATTGGATTCTCACGCTCTGGAAAAGGCAGCATTTGACGCTCACAACCTAAAATTCTATGTCAGTAGCATGACATGAATATATACATCTTGCTGTATTGGGCTTGTGCTACAGCTGTTGTGCTGGTCCCTTCAAGAAAGTGAAGAGGTTCATTGAGGACAATGCAGCACAGCCCTGCAAAACCACACAGTGCCAGGTGGGCTTTGGGTGGCCAAAGGCTTGGCACTCACTAGTCCAGGTTGAGATGTGCTTTGAAGCAAAGGCAAAAAAAACCCCGTGACTCCATCCCCAAAGCAAAAAATACACAACTGCAAGCACGGCCAGCTAAGGGATGGACTTAGGCTGGGAGCCAGGAATTTTTTATGAATGTTTTCAATTCCCCAAAGCAGTATTTCCCTCCTTGCTGACAGCTCTGAATTCCCTTGCTCATAGTGTTTGACTATTGCTGTGTGCGCACAGCTTCACACAATGTTCCTGGGCTTATCTGGGTGAAATAATTACTCAGCCTCCTTTGGAAACTGGAAATTGTTGCTCAGAATGGCCTTTTTCACCAGAGCCATGATGTCAGCTTTCCCCACCTGAAAGCAGATGCTGGGACTACAAGTCCCTGTATCCCATGGACTTGGAATGATGCCCCTGGGAGGGTGGCAATTTTTGGGTGTAGCTAAATTCCTGTTAATGTTCACAGCAAAGGTTTCAGGTTTGCTTGGCATTCATGAACAGCATGAATTTCCCCCATGATATCCACACTGCACTGGCAAGTGCAAACTGGTCTAACGGGCCTCACAGACAAGGGCTCTTCAGATCTGCCCTGGAAAATAAACACACGAAACACCTTGGACTGCACTGCTGATTTTGTGCCATTTATAATTTATGGCTGATTAGTGTTTTTTTTTGTTTTGGTTTTGTTTTTCAAAAAGAATGATAGAAATCTACTAGAAATAATTCCTAGGAGGGCATCGAGGGCAGAGTGTGCTCATGGGTGATCATCTTCCGCACTCTTTAGAAAAGCTCTATCATTTACCTGAAAAAACTAAGGGGGAACCTTCCTGTAAGAATCTTCCTGCACCTCCACATTTGCTGCCAGATCACAAAAAAGTAGTAAAAGAATTAAAAAAAGATAAACAACTGTACCAAAACAAGTCTTCCACGTGCTTCTCCTGGCAGGGAGGGAACAAACAACATGTCCGATGGGTGAGTCATTGTGCCACTGTGCTGCCAGGAGGCCCTGGGAAGCCACAAGGATAAGCATGTCACCCAAAGGTTTATTTAATGAGATTTCCCTATCTCCTCCAAGTTGGATGGCATTTGAAAAAGCTGTTGTCAGTCTAAGGATGGCTTGGCAGGTCACCTGCTACAGCTTTCCTTTGGCAGGTTAGTGGGAAAGGGCATCTGATTTGGAGAAATTGTGGTTTCCATCAGGGTGGGGAGTCACATGCAAGGACATAGGTACCCTCATATTTGGTGTTGCCCACTTTTTGGGTGCCAAACAGCTCCTCAAAAGTGATGATGGGGCACAGATGCTTCCTCCATTGCAGAGGAGCTGAGGGATGGGGACAAAACTGGTATCTCTTTTCTTCGCTTTTCTTTTCCAGTTTCTGCTGATTATTTCCATTTGCTTTGAAAAGCTGGTCAGGACTGGCTGGCCAAGGGAAAGGAGGAGCCTCACCACATTGCAGACAGGGATGTGCTGCACAGAGAGCTAAGAGCATGGTTTCTTTTGCCTAGTTTCAGCCATCTAAATGATATCTAGCCTAAGCTGGTTCCCTTCGGTTTCCTCTATCAACAACAATGAACTCCCTCAATTATTTAAGGGTCCAAGACTGGATAGAGAGAATTTCACCAGAAAGAGTTGATAGGAGATACAGTGAGACAAGGATGAGTACAATATATAGTGTCGTCAGCGCTCTTTCTCTCTATACATATATTGTGTCTGGGTCCTGGTGGACAGGAGGATGTCAATGAACCAACATTGTGCCCTTGCGGCCAAGAAGGCCAATGGTATCCTGGGATGCATTAGGAGAAGTGTGGCCAGCAGGTCAAGGGAGGTTCTCCTCCCCCTCTACTCTGCACTGGTGAGACCCCACCTCGAGTACTGTGTCCAGTTTTGGGCACCCCAATTCAGAAAAGACAGAGATTTACTGGAGAGAGTCCAGCGCAGGGCTACCAAGATGATGAAGGGAGTGGAGCATCTCCTTTATGAGGAGAGGCTGAGAGAGCTGGGGCTCTTTAGCCTGGAGAAGAGGGGACTGAGGGGGGACTTCATCATTGTCTATTGGTTGATCTTCTAGGTCCCTTCCAACCCCTAACATTCTGTGATTCTGTGCTTCTGTGATTCTATGATTCTGTGTCACTGCTCTACTTGCATTTGTATGAAACAAGTGAAAAATAGTGGTAATATAGGACCACTTGCCTTGGAGTAGCATGAGAACGGTGGTGGGGAGGGGTGGTGGAAATCACAGTGCTGGAAAATGAGTGAGCAAGAAGATAGGGAAAGGCGCCAAGTCAGATCATCCTGACCTCAAAGCATTATATATCTCAGTTATTTTAAGAGCAATCAATTCTTTGAAGGACGAAGGGGCAGAAGGGAGAGAGACAGCAATAGAGATGATGTGCTGCTTGTCCCTGGAGAACACCGTTTTGCTTCTGTGAGATGAGACTGTGCCCTGGGGAACAGCCCTTGGTGGCAGTGACCCATCTCTGATATCCTATCAGCATGCCCCGCACACAGTGGCTACCCTTTAAAGAACAAATCTGCCGCTCGATTGTGGAGCTCAGCCTTTCGTGTCAATATTTGAGGTCTAACATTTGGCCAGAGAGGGATGTCTGGTGTGCACCTATTTATTTTTGTTATAAGGAGATAAAAGCAGGTAACGTGGATGCCTGCAGCCCTGGCTTACACATGATCTTGAACATCCCACCTGGGACACTCTTATCTGGGAGCCCTGGAGTGGGACAATGACCTACAGCTGTGGATGAAGGAAATTCCCAGGGCAGCAGTGTGGGCTGGGACAGGCTTCATTTGCTCCACAGAACTAACCTTGTCTCCCGCCCTCTGCTTCATGAATCATCATCTCTGACATTGCAAGATCTATATGATGAGGGATTAAATGGAGGAAAAAAAAAAAAAAAAAAAAAAGGCTGAAAGAGAAGGAAAGGGCAAAGATGTAGGTTTGTAACTGTAGAAACAAACCACAAAGTGGTCTCAAGAGGGTACTTTTTCCTTTTCCAGGGTAGGGATAAGTTGGCAAAACCAAGGCCATGGGGATGTGCAGAATTAGCTGCTTTCTGTTGGTGTGTGGCATATGCAGTTCCTGCAGATGCCAGGGGAATCCTTAGCAAATCTGGCTGCAGGTATGAGCAGTCTGTGGAGCCCAGAGATGCAGAACAGGGCTGAAGCTATTGAAAGCTAAAAGCTATTGAAAGAGATTACTTCATCTATATGAAAAAAGGTGGTTTTTTTTCCCCTACCAGGGGCATCCACATGATGGCCCAGCATCAAACAACTGTCTCACTCTGTGAAATTATTCTCCATCATCTTGTTTTGAATGCTCACATTGGTTATTATTCTTGGTTATTGCCATTGGTTCTTGATGATGATGATCCATTTTGGTGTTGTCTAACTGGGCTTTCCCTTGGACATCACGTCAACCCTGTCTAACGCAGTGCCATGGTCCAGTGTTACCAATGAGGAGGTCAAAAGGCCAGAAGCTGGTGCACCATTGACTTGGAACCCCTTAGCCAAAGAAAAACTTGCTTTTAGGTCCTGAACAATTTCTTGTCCTTATTGTTCACTGTGAGCAGTATGTGGGTGTCTTTCCTTGCCTGAGCAAATGAATGCATGCCTCACTTAGCAGGGATGGACAAGGTGAAAGGATGAATCCCAACCTAATCCCATCCAGGGTTTCTTAACAGTTCGTTTTAAATTTTATAGCCCTTTTTATTGTGAGGAGAGCGTAGGTCTTTAATGCTTCAGAAGAGCAAAGGAAAACTTCAACTAGTGGGAAATGTGAACCCATTTTACTTCTGCATGATTTAGTATCATTTCTATTCAAGGGAGCACACAAAAGGCCCAAATATTTGCACTTTGTATTATAGAAGAACTGCCATTCCCAGCTCTTTACAGAAGTAATTTATTTCGATCTCTCCTTACCTTGGGGGAGAAACATTATAACTCCTTATTTGCCAGGTAGTCAATAAAACACCAGCACTGTTAAGAATCTACTTTGCCATCACTCAGCAAGGCAGTGATGGGGAAAGGAAGACAATCTCCAGATTTGTCCTCTTAGAGCTCCCTCTTCATGGGTGCATTTACAGCCATGTGTGGGACCAAAGCACAGGAATCTGATCCTGTTCTCTTCTCTTCTCTATCTGGGATTAATATTATTTTTTGCTTCTTGGGTGGTATTTTGACTGATGAGTTGAAAGGAAAGGGAAGTAGGTGCTGTGCAGGGGGTAGGGGAGAAGATGGGTGTAGGGGGTTCCAGTTCTAAAATTCCTCACATGGCTTCAGGTGAACCCAACATGCTCAGATGGGGCAGTATCAGCCACATAGACTGCAAAAGCCAAAAGAGGAGACAAAAGAAGTCATTAACCCTCATGGCTGCAATACTGCGTCCCTGAACTGTCAAGCAAAGTGGTCCAAGGGTTAGTGTTAGCAAGGGTCAGTTCTTCCCCAGAAAACATGACCTTAGGGATGGACACTCAAAAATAAAATAGTTTAGCTTTTTTTTTTTTTCTTCTTGCTGGAACTTCAGCTCTCCCTTTTCATCTCTGGCCTTTACTCTTAAAACAAGCCTCTCTGCAAAGGTTTTCCATACAATTTTGTTTTAATTCGGAGATATGGGCATACCCTGTCTGCATATTAAAATCACCTAAATAAGTCCTGAAGGCAAAACCATTTCTAAGATGTTGAAAGAAAAATGCAAGAAGAAAAATCTCTGCAAATGATGGAAGAATTGTACCATGTACAGCCACTCTGTAGCTGGGCTCTACCACACCAGTGCTCCATCAAAAATGCAAACAGATCAAAAAGCCATCCTGGATCTCTACCCATCATTAAAAACCTGAGTCCTGCCATTAGGCAGTCTATTAACAGTGCTCAGTGGAAGCAGAGAAAGGTCCCTTCCAGGGAGATAGTCTCATTGACATGAGGTTACAAATGCCTGTGTCACCCAAATCTTTATGCATTCAGAAATCAGGAGTTCATGCATAGCAAAGGTCTTCAGTATCAGTTAAAACCTGAAGGTTTTTCTCTTCTGCTTCTTTTAAGATGCAGTGATGGCAAAAGGACTTGGAATTTATTCCCTACACATCACCATAATCAAATAATATGCTAATGCTATTAGCATGGTACCTTGCATCTCAAATGACTTAGAATTATATTCTCTTTCAAAATACTAGAGTTTCATTTGAATTGATCTCCACAGCAACCAGAAACAAAATGGAATAGTGTTAAATGAAAATCTTCATGGCTGGGCATGGCCGAGGAGGAATCCTGCAGCAGGGTTTGAAGGGAGGGCCATAAGGATGGCTTGAGCCCACCAGGGCTGGTGGGCTTGTGGCAGTCATCTTCCACACAACCAGTTAACAGCTGTGATAACAAGCACAAGGACAAAATGAACCCACATGTCCAGGAGGGTCTCAAAACATCCTGATGGAAAAGGAGTGAGTAGACAGGAGGTTCATGTAGATGTGAAGCTTGAGGATGCTTTATTTGCCCTCTTCCCTGCAGATACTTTCTAAGCAGCCCCAGGGGAGATGCATATGACAAATGTTTTCATTCATGCTAAATCAGTTCTCACCTGTTAAAGACAAACCTGGCTATTTGCAGATAGCCTGAGGGAACATAGCTCCTGATCCTGGGCCAGACTCCTGTATCTTAGGGTTAGACAAGCACAGACTGGGAAGTAGGTATTTGTTGCTGGCTTCCCTCCATTAAAACAGGGGATGCTGCTCCTTCCTTCATCTCATCTGCTCTTCTCAAGCTCACCACAATAGGCACTGTCTCCTATGAGGATCTAGGGTGGAAAGAAACTGCAGCATCCTCCGGCCACTACCCACCAGCTGATCACATGGTTTCGTCCCACTGAAAACAATCCCCAAAATAATTTGAAAATGAGCTTTTGCAATGACATGGCTGGAAAGCTACTGGAAACCAGCCCTAATTTCCCATGAAAATCTTTTCCCAGCTGCTCCAGTCTTCTTCCCTGCACTTGTTTTACTCTGCGGTCACCATTATGTCAGTGGGCATGGTGTGATACTCATCCTGATTGGGGCTTCACAGTGTTCCCCTAATAAAATGAGTATTAGCTACGCGGCCCACAAAAATGCCTTTGAAAGCAATGTCAGAAAGTGGGAGGCGTCTTGCTTGAGAACAGCTGAGAGTTCAGGCAATGAAAACAGCCCTGACCAGTCTCTCAGTTCTGTTTGTAATTATCTGGGCTCCGGTGGGTGTTAAAACATCTGTACTGGTTTGGCAGGGACTGGGGAGCGCGGCCTGTGCCAAAGGCAAGAGCTGGCGTGGGTTGAAAGCAGTGCAGCAATACATTAGCGTGGTATTCGTGCTTGGAAATGCGGGGCTGGCAGCCTTTCCCAGAAGTGCTTTGGGTTAGGGTCAGCTCCAGCTCTGTCCCCAGCCCCATGTTCCCTGCCCACCATGGCTTGTACTCTTCCAGGACCATCCCAAGAAAGAGCTGAAGGTGGCTAAAGGAGATGCTGGGTTGGTTGGAGTCCTGAATCCTTCTGGGTTTAACATCCCATTGGACTTTGGTCACCATCAGTTCAGCTCCACATTACACTCTTGCATGTCTTATCTTAGCTCATGACTGTTTCCACCTGGACATGATCCATCTCCCTGTCACGTCTGGTCATGGATGAACAAGTCCCTGCTGAATATTTCTCCAGTGAGCAGCATGGCAAGCTCCCAGCACGGATGTTGCTGTTTCAACCTTGTGCACTAAAGCATGGGATGGTTTGTGGTTATTTTTAACGCACAGCAGCAGCAGAGTAGGGTTTAGTGAAGCAACAGAGTGTAGTGTAGAGCTTGGTCCTCAGGAAACTCAGGCAAGGCAGACTTATCAAGGGTAATATTTTTGGATTTTGGCATTCCTCATCCCCTGACTCAGGAAAAAAACACCCTACAGCAAATGGAGACCGAAGCAAACCCTTTCTTCCCTGATGCTCTCTCATGGGAACCATCCTATGGGCTTATTCAGTAGCTCCTCACTCTCTTTGTCCTCACAGCTCACAAAGTGCAGTGGGCCCATCCTTAAACCCTCAAAGAGACAGATTACAGCATCACCCCTGTGCTGCACCCATCCTTGCACGCACCACAGATGGTACCAGTACCCAGACCAAAATCTGCATCTTCTTGCCTGGTGCTTCATGCCTGGCTTAGGGCCAGCTGAAAATGTTCTGACATCCTCCAGATGGAAAATGCCATTTAATCAAAACAGGAGCTTGCCAAGGAATCACTTGCAGCCAGAAATTACAAGAAACCTGTAGAGGATAAAAGTGAATTTTAAGTAAAAGGGAAGAAGGTCAAGGTGTTCAAATTCGTTCTCATCAGAGTGGATCATTTTTTGGGGGTGGATTGCCCTTCATCAACCAAAGGTCATCATCATGTGGTTTTTAGATGTTAAAGCACAATTCTGAGCAAAACGCTTCATTTTTTTTCTGAAATTCATTCAAATTCAGAATGAAAATGTGTGAATTAAAAATGATGCTGAAAGTAGATGAAAATGAATTCCAGTGAGAGCTAAAATGAACATACTGAATTTTTACCACCTCTGAAGTGGAGTTTGTGATGGGCTTGTCACCCATTGGGCTTGCTGCAAGGGCAGATCTCCCGCAGCATCAGCTTGCTTAGACTCTGTATGTGCCACTTCTGAGAACTCTTCTCACAGGAATGAGATTAAAACTATTATTATTATTTTATTTTAATTACCTAGATGATCCTTGTTCAAACATGGTGCATTTGGCTACTGAAACAGATCTGGAACAGGTTGCTTAGAGACTTGTCAAGCCCCACCTTGAATGTCTCCAGGGATGGGGCCTCAACCACTTCCCTGGGCAACCTGTTCCAGTGTCCACCACTCTCCTGGGAAAGAACTTCTTTCTTATTTCTAATCTAAATCCACTCCTTTTTAATTTAAAACCACTGTCCCTTGTCCTTTCAACCTTTTTCACCTAGAAGATCATGTGTTTACCAGGTTTTGACCCTAAGACTAAACATCAAAGTAACCATCATCTAACAAAAGAGTCATCACAGAATTTACAGGTTTTCAAGGGGTATCTGAAAGGCTTCATCATGATTCATTTGAGTGCCATGTGAACCATTGTGGCAAACCAGAAAAATAATTACCATCATAAAGACGTTTTATCAAGGTTCAGACTTAAAAGTATATGCAGTCTGGAGGGAAAGGTTTACACAGATAAACTGTTTGACACAAACAAGGTGGTGCTTGGCAGGGCAAGTGATCTACATGAGATAAAGTTGAAGATGGGGCCACTACACTTTTACTTGGGATGAAGGATTAGTGAGTGCCCCAGTGCTCAGACACCTGCCCATGTCAAAAAGAGGATTCATTGTCAGTTATGGGGGGGAAAAAAAAAGCAAATGCAATGAGTCACTCAACTCCAGTTTACTTTCAAAAGCAACAGTGTACAGGAACAGGGGCAGTTTATATATTTGGCTGTAAAATGATAGAAGGAAACCATACAAAAAATTGGCAAGGATCAGCTGTGTTGGCCAGGGTGGAATTTGGTCATGTGGAGCAGAAAGAACAAATGATGAAATACATCTTTGAGGTGAAATGTTATTTTCTATCCTGATAAACAGATATAAAGGGTAGCAATCAATTGAAGGTGCAAACAAATCAAACACATTCCTCAGCATGTGATGATGATCCAGTAAGTAAAGTCTGGTATTTATCTGCAATGTAAGTTCATAAAAATAAAAAAATCACAGAATAGTTGGTTTGAAAAGACCTCTTAAGATCTATCTAGTCCAACCCCTTGCTCAAAGCAGGGGCAACTACAGCAGTTCAAGACTGTGTCCAGTTGGGTTTTGAGGTATCTCCAAGGATGGAGACTCAAGTTGGGGTGTTTTTTCTTGCTTAAGTATTTAAGCTGTGGCTTAAAGTGATCATAATCATGGAACAGCAGTTAGGATGCTCTTTGAATGCCTGGTGGAAACTGTAATCCCCTCCTAGGCCTGATTCCCAGAGAGAGAAGAAGCAGGCTAAGAATAAGGGGATATAGGAGAGAGAGGTGACATCTCATTTTTCTGGACAGTCTCATTTTCATCAAGTTTTGCAGGAACTGTATCCATATGTCCCTTTTAAGACTATTCCCAGTTTGAAGAGAGCAGGTACTACCAACACAAGCTTCCTCTGGCAGCAAATGGCTACAGGAAGAAGAAAAGTTGCATCAACATGTCTATGCTGTGCCTTGATGATGAATCTCTTCATGCAGAAGCTACCTCTATGCTCAGTGCACGTGCAGCATCTGGAAGAGCAGAAGACTGGTTCCTTGGCTACACCTACACTGTAAGAGACTCTGAGAGATGTTATTAAACTTTCTCTAGGGAACTGGGATATGGGCAGGTTACACATATGGACATGGGAGTCCTCAGACCAGGTGTAGCCCCACAGTTCAAGGAATAAATCACCAACATTACAGCTCTGACGTTGTTTGATGGTAAATAATGCAGGAGTATGTTTGAGAAGCAGGCACTAATTATAACTGAAGCATATAAACCATCTAGGGAAGAAGCATTATCTTTACAGATAAAATCAGTAATAAATGCTACTGCATTCATAAATACGAATCAGTCTGGAAACAAACCCTGAGTAGTGTCACGGAGAGTTCACAGCCATCGACAGTTTCACGGCTCCTTCCTGCTCTGTGTGCCTTCACTCAGAAGCTTTAAAGGCTTTAGAAAGCTTTCCCTTTACTAGGGCTTGGCTTTAATTGGAAATAGAAAGCATTACAAACAGTAAACAAACTGGCACTGGGGTCTGGGAAATTAGAGTCTAAATCTACCCTGGCTTTTATCAGGTTTTACAAAGCAGCGCTCAGGGCTTAGAAACCATGGCCCCTATCAACACTTTGGAAGGAACAATGTGAAATATATGGAGGGAAGAAAAAGGGAAATACATTGGCTTGGGGGTAAAAGTCACACTGTGAAAAACTGCCTGAAATGATCTGCTGAAAAGGTTGCTGTGATTTTCTTCTTTGTCCTCCAACTTCCTCGCACACTCATTTGAGGTTGTGTCCATCCCACTCTCTAGCCTGGTCCCTATGTGTTTGGCATCAGCTGCAGATCCACATCCCGTCCTGATGCCTGAGCAGCTATATGGGTATGAGGTACAGCTCCACAAACCCCAACATGGCATGGCTGAATCTCATGAGCTAAAACAGTCCCAGGTCCCCTCTGGGAAATACAAATGCAGGCGAATCTGACTGTGTGCTTCCCAGCTGGCTCACACCCAAAATGCCTCTCTCCCTCCCTCCTCAGTTTTGATCAGACAGTGCTGCTTTGCTGGTTGCTTTGCTCCAAGCCCATCAGCTGTTTTTGTTTTCAAAGGCTTTGCATGGTTTTGCTTTTTGATGTGAGGCTGATACCGTCTGCTGCACTCATTTTTCCATGGTCAGTAAGTCATCCTAAAAATTCCTCAGCTCCCATTAAACTAATGGGGCTGACCTAGTGTGCACAGGGCTTGTAGCAATAAAAGCCAATTATAAAACCAAGAATTATTTTAAATAGGTTTCTGATTCTGGGTTCCTAACCCAGGAGACAGCCCTGGGCAGGGCTGAGAGGTATGAATCAAGTGGGTACTAAATAAGTAAATTTGTTCTCATGGCTTGGAAAGGGGCAACTGGTGGATGGTTTGGGGAAGCATCAAGTCAAAGCGATCGACAGTGGAGATTGTGTGTGTGGGAGGTAGGAGATCTCATTTATGTGAGTGGAAAGTCACTGGTGTCTCAGAGCTCATCCTGCAAACTCTTCTGGAGTGACCATGTTGAAGGAGCAAGGAGAGACACTCAGCCCTCCACTAAAAATTAATGTTCAGTTCTGACTTGCATTTGTTAAGATGGTAAAAGCCTCAGGTTTGCTGGGGATTGATCCCAGCTGAGATGCAAAATGCCAGTGCCTGAGCCTTGAGGATGGAGCAAGGGGTGAGCTGGAGCCTGGGAATGCCCTGGCACAGCTTCCTGGCAGAAAGCAGAGAAATAAATAAAAAAAAAGTCCCATATGAAAAAATGAAGAGCATGACATGCCCGGGCTGGGTGGGAGCGGCCACTGCCAGACACAACCCACTGGGTCAGGAGCCCAACGCCATCCTTTCCCACGCCCTGCTCACCCTCTCTGAGTGATGGGAGCCTTCAGCTCAGATTAAGGACTTTTACTCACCACACTGCTTCCATGGCTGGGTTAAACCTCTAGCACAGGGCCATTAATGAGGTGTATAAATAAACTCTTAGTCTCTCCCGGGTGTTTGCTCAGCACCCACAAATACAATCCCCTGAAAGAACCCCTATTCTATGGAGGAGGTAGAAAAGGAGCTGGCACAGAAAAGGGAGGTGCTGGGGCTGGCACAGTAATTTGAGTTACAGTTAATAAAAGTATCGACCCCTCCAAAATATCTAATCTTTGCATAAGACCCCTACAAGGATATGCTCACTCTAAGGGCACACATTGGCTCATGAGAAATTCCATAACACACTGCTATAGCTGCTCCTCTGTCATATCAGGAATGGGACACAGTGAGGTTTTGATCAAAGCATCAGCTCCAGGAAGGGTTAATGGCACATGAGATATATTTAGTGGGATTTGCTAATTTTTTTTTTAACTTCAACAAACAAAGCATATGAGAAAATGCAGTTCACAGCTGAGCCCTGGCTGCCTGCCCACTAGGGCAGGGAAAATGCAGATGGTTTGAAATACCCACGTGCCTGTGTTTCTCCCGCAGCCTGTGGCTCAGGGTCCCCCCGCAGGTCTCCCCATATCATACTCAAGCCAGCTGAGGTGGTAGCAGTGCAAATTGCAGTGCAAAAGCAGCACTGAGACAGGAGTTTTCTTGGACTCATGGATGAGCCGGGATCCTGCAAGGCTCCACTTGTTTAAAACAGTAATTAGCTCTCAAAGTAAATAGGTGTTAACAGAAACAAAAAGCTTCACCGCAGTCTAGGTAAACACCTTAGAGTCAATTTAATTTCCCTTCTCCCGGAAGATGTAATCGTGCAGCTCTGCAAATATTTTCAGGTTGGAGTGGGGAACAAAGCCACTGTGGCAGCTTTGCAGAGTGGCTGCTCCTCAGCAGCACCGGGGCAGCCGGCAGTACCTGCCACTTCACTGGCATCTAGTCCCTGAGGCTGAAATGAGCTTCCTTTTGATGAACCAGATGCGTAAGGCAGCTGGTGATCAGCTAAACCAGCAGCTAACTGTAGCACAATGTCAAATTGCCCTGAACTCCAGCCTATTTCTCGGCCCTTAGAGTGCTCCCATCTAGAAAGGACATCAAGAACTATTGTGAAAATTAAGTGACAGAAAATTTACACTCTCCCATTGCACTGCAAACAGAAAGAAGCATCAAAGGGTATGAATTAATTTAGCCTTTGAATTTTTTTGCCTTTTGGGAGCACCCAAGCACAGTCCTGTTCTGGCACAAAGGGTGTGCACCCAGTTTGCACCACGACTTTCATGTTGCCCACTTGCTCACTAAATCATGCTAAAAAAAACCAAACCCTCCCCTTTTTTTTTTTTCCCTAACTTCATGTGGAGCTGCTGAAATCGGTTTTTACCCAAAATGCCTCAAAGCTAATGAAAATTTCCTTCACCATTGGTGGGTTAAAAGCAAACTTCCGACTGGTGGCTGGGGGGCTCAGCTGATGAGGGGTATCCTTTCAAGCAGAGGGTAATTCAACATGTGAAGGCAGCTATAGTAAATGCCTTTGCTGGGGACAGAGTGTTTCCCTGGCCAGGGAGCAAATATAACCTATCCGGGAACAGAGTGGCTTTGGGGCTGGACCCAGCAAGGCTTTTGGGTTGGTATAAAGCAGTTGTACAACCAGGAACGAGTACAACCAGAAAAATGTGCACAGCAGTTTCCTTGGGCAGTTTCTGATCTTGTTCTGCCATGCTGCCTGTCTGCTGGGAGAGGAAGGCTTAGTTAATTAATTGCTACAATTAGCATGGAGCTATTCCTGCCCACGATGGTTACCTTTTCCTCCCTTGTTTGGTGCATCCAATTACTGACTCATTCATTCTCCAAAGGCAGGAGCCACAAGACACAGAGGTTTGAGGATGAAGGGCGGTGAAGGTCTAAGAAAGAAATGCCAGATGTCCTAAAATCTATTTCTACCCAAGAACTGTATTAATTCCATGCAGACTCCTCATCCTCTCCCATCCATCAACCCATAGGTTCAAGGAGGTGATGAAAAAGGAGCATAGAAATATTGCTATTACATTTTTATTTCTCCATTCATCTGACCCACCTTGAGGGATGGGTCATGGGGTGATGTACACCAAGATGGACATGACTCCCAATATCTATCATGCTACAACAAACCCCCAACGTCTCCAGCCAACTCAGGCAGTTCATCATCTACTTGAGGGAATCGATGTTTTATTTGCTGTTACTTAGCAGGGATGGTGAAAGAAAGGTGAGCATTAGGGTCACTGCTTCGTTGAGCACCGAAGTGAAGAACCAGCCCTGAATAATTAATTATCTGTTTTTGTTTTGTTTTTGTTTTTGTTTTTTTTTCCAGCATCTGGACACATCTGATGCATTCACCGTTGTAGGCTTTTTCTCATCTGACTCAGAAAATCATGCTTTGGCAGCCGAGTACTGTTTCAAGAGGGTACTTTCCCTACAGCATTAATGAGCCGTGATTTTGTTACAAATAGGGATTTTTGTTCCTCTTTTGCTGATGTCACTCCATGATCCTGCAGGGAATACTGTTGGGATCTCTGCAGCCTAATGAGCCCTACGTGCCCTTTGGGACAGATGTTCTTGCAAGTGGCAGATTGTTTTTCCTTTTGCTGCCCAGATTTATATTTCACTGAAGTCCAGTATCGATCCCACTGCCACTGGGCTGAGAGCTCATTTTACTAAATGGGAAGAAAAACATTTCCCCCAGCTGAACGCACACAAAATGGAAAATCCTGCAGCAAAACAGCTCTTAAAAAAAGGGACCTGGAATGATTTCACTGAACCTCGAGGACTGCGCTGCTGACATTGGAAAGGGATGGGATTTATTTAGCCTGACCTTTCCCTGAAAGACTACGCTGGTGGTGTTATCAGGGATCCTTTCTACCACTTGTACACCCATTGCCAAGGTGACGTCCTGTTTCCTGCGTCAGTCTGTGAAGATCATCCACGCTGCTGTGGTGCTTTGTTTGCTGCTCTGCCTGACAAGCTCTTGGCAGGGTTTCAGCTCCTGTGGATGGCAGCTGCTCCTCAAGGGAGCAGAACAGATTAAAGCTGGACGTTTTTATGGGGAGCTTCAGGTAGACAGAGCACAGTAGGAAAGTCCCCTAGATGAGACTGGACCATGGGAGACATAAAGATGCCCAGAGGTGCCACCAGGTGTAATGAGACTGGCAGGCAGCCACAGCACTGCACCTCATGCTCACCGCCTATCCCATCTCCCTCAGGATTTATGTGAGTCCTCATAGTGCCTGGGAAGAGGAGGCAGCTCACCAGTGCTCATCACAGAGACCTGACAAAGTGCACCTGAGTTTGGATGGTGGAGCACGACTGGTCAAACAGGTACCTGTGTGCTCCTCGGACTGATTGAAGCCACAGATCTGGCAGATGCTGTGAACCCAGTTGTTCAAAACCACTGCACAAAACTACTTGGTATTTTTCTCTTTCCTCATTGCACTTTCCCAGTGGGTCTCAGGAGGAAGTGGGGATGCAAGAGGATGTCTGTCCTTCATAAGAGAGCCTGTCAGCAGTGAGGACAACTGCAGCAGGGAGGGACATGGTAAAGTAAAGCTTCGCCCCAACTCTACCAAGGGATTAAAACCTCTGAATGAGGGAGTTTTTCACTGCTGGTTCCCACAACTCTCAAAGGGTCTTCAGGCTATGGATGGGGATAAAGACTGCAGCAAAAAAAAGTCCCCAGATCTCACCAGCATCTTATAAAAGACTCAAATTTCTATAGTTAATGGGAAGAAAAAGATGAATTGGGTGTCTCACAGGTGCAGAGCCTGCTCTGCTTCAGAAGTCAAAGGTAAGAAAGCCTTATGGAGGTTTCCCCTGTGTTCATCTGCTTCCCACTCCAGACCTCACAGTTGTGTGGTGGGCTGTACCCCCTCCCACAGTTCTGATCTGAAATAGGAACTGTGCCCTGTTAGAAGGACAGGAGATGGTCTTGGCCACAGATATGGCTTTCAAGGTACCTGTGTTCTCCTCGGACTGATTGAAGCCACAGATCTGGCAGATGCTGCGAACCCACTTGTTCATATCATCCTCAGTCTCAGCCACCAGGTAGAAGGTCCTGTCACTGGTCTTGATGTCAAAGATGTAGCTGTCTTGCAGCTCCTTCTTGTTGAAGGTCAGGCCTGCATCCACTTGCTCACAGAAATTGAGGTTGATCACACGTAAAGGTTTCTTGGAGTGGTCGTTTTTGTAGTACTCCAGGACGTCGGGGTCGCCACTCATCCGACCGCTGCGCAGGACGAACCAGCGCTTCTTCCATGCCTGAAAGCCAGAAGAGAGGAAGAGTGAACACCATTGCTCAAGTTGTGAGGGCCAAAAAACCACTGCCAGGCACAAGGTGACACAGATGGACACAACATCTTTCTGCCCCAGGATGCTCTGTGATGCTGCTCAGGACAGCCCTGCAAAAGGTGCACAGACTCAGCTCAGTTAGTCAGTTCAATATTCAAGTCCCACTGGTTACCAGAGAGAGTTAAACACTGAAAATCATTGTAGTTTATGAAGTACTAGTTCTGAGGCTTAGAGCAATCTTGCTCCTATCCTACAGCCCAGCTGCACTCCCAGGACTGAAATACCCTTCACTTCTTGATACAAGATAATCTGTGGGGTGGCATTAGTGGCAACTGCAGTGCTGGAACACTTTCCAGCAACTCAGGAACTCGAGCATTTTGGACACAGCACCCTGGGCTTCCTGCCCTTCAGAAAAACCCCTGGAGCATCACAGTGCATGTCAGCAGATACCAAACACACCAATCCTATCTCTGTTTAAATGCCAGCATAGAAAGGCTAATAAAACAAGCAGGGAACTGTTGTTTTGTTTTGGTTTGTTTTGTTTTTTTAAATATCAAGAATAATACTAGGGAGACCCATGGAGAGTACAAGCTTCATTATTTTTCAGCATCTTCTACTCCTTGGTATGCAGGAAGATCCTTAACAAATGAAAAGGTTATCATTGATTCTTCAGAGCTCTGCTGACAACAGCCCCCAGCCAAACCACTTGGGGGATGGACTCAGGTGGTTACAGTATCTGAAGCAAACTGGTGAAGTAAATGTCAGTCATCAGCCCTGGCACTGGGAACTGCAGCCCCTCTCCTCTTCCTATGCCAAATGCAGTTGGGAGCCCAAGGGATAGGAAACAGCAACAACAATAATGTGCTAAATCCTATGATGTCTACTACAGAGAGAACTGTGCAGGTGTTAACTCCCCATCCCACAGGCTGGGGAGATACTTTTTAGGAAGTGGGCTCTGCACAAAGATCCTGGTGCATGTAAGAGGGATCTGTGGGGTGAGGGACCACCTTGATCTGCTCCCCATCACAGAGCTATGCTGCCTTGCAGAGGGTTCAGCTCCCATGGCATATGGAAGGGAAGGACTATATCCGAGCATAGCCCTTAAAACATCTGAGTTTGTTTTAAAGGCAGTGAAGGTCTGAGAGGTGCACAAATGATATGGGCTGGATACAGCCCATGCAGATGAGTGGGATGAAGTGGGTTATTACCAGCACTCCTGCATTACCCAACACAGAAATCAGTTTGCACCAAAGGATGCCAAGGGGGGATGTAAGCCCCACTGTCCTGCCTCAACTGTGGACATTTGTTTTGTTTTTAATGAGATCTACTTCTTTTTTTTTTTTTTTTTTTTCATCACTAGTTTTGGGGTTCAAATGATTATGAAATGTTGGGTCATGAGGAATCACATGATGTCTCTAAGAAGGAAGAACCAACAGCCACAAACATCTTTAGTAACCATAAGAGGCAACAAGGCATGTTGTGTTTTGGGACTTTGATGATGCTCCCCTGGAGATAACCACAGCCCTGAGAGGCTTTGCATACTGGCAAAGGGCACATGCTACGTATCAGTCAGCCAACTGCAGCAGGATCACACAATTTGGGAGATTTTGGTGGCTGAAATAAGGTAAGAATCCCCTGAGACGTTTTCTCTCAATGGTCCGCTCTACATTGTAACTTCTCAAAAGCTTAAAAATAGCTGTTGTTGGTGTCGTTGAGATTTGTAACCAAATTAGTTTTTCACTAATTCTCAAATGGGCTCTCAGTGCCAGCAAAACAACTTCAGTGCAATGTTCCAAATGCAGTGGAGCAGCAAATTGCTTAGCAAGAGGACATGCAAGGCTGGCAGTTTTTGGTTTCATCCAGCAGACGCTCAACTACTTCGTATCAAAATGTCTGCTTTTAGATGAAAAAAAACCACCCACGATGGAGCTGTGTCCATCAGGAAAAACCAATCTCACCAGGCAGTAGCAATAATTTGCTAGTCTATCTCCTCAAAATGAATCACCCAAATAATTTGGAAAAAAATAATGAACATTTTTTTTTTAATCTCTAGATGGAAAATGTCCCATTCACTTCCTGTTAACACTGGGCCATTTCTTTGCAGCCACTTGGCAGGACTAAGGCATGGGCACATATCAGTGAGGAGGTGTGAAAGAAGATCAAGTTGTGCAATCACACATGAACCATCCCCTGAATGAAGACACACCCAATACCAGTTCTTGCTACTTGGCTCTCTGCTTTCCAACCATTCAGAGTCAAGCCTTGCTGCACCCCTTCATGGCTGAGAAGTAGCATTAAAAAACCCACAAAGTACAGAAATGATACTCCAGAATTTACAGCTTTCTTGGAAAAAATAAGAGGAATCGCCTCAAGCAAGGCCAGCAATGCTACCACAGTTTCCCTTTTCATTGCCAGTGTGAGCCACAACTTCTCTAGTTCTCTTGGTCTGTCTGGTAGCAATGGAAAGCCCCACACAGACACTACTTGGCAGAGAAACATGCAATCTAGTGGTAATGGGTAAGTCCTAACATAAGCGGTTTGCAAAAGAACAGCTCTTGCCAGGGCAAAACTTCTTGGGAAGGTTCAGGAGCTGGAGTATCACTGGAGGGTGGGACCACTGGACAGGGTAACAGCCCCACCAACTTGGGATGAACACCCTGTCCACTTCTGCCCAGTGCCCACCTGATGATGAGTCACTGACATTCTTCTAAAACAGCTTCTGACCCAGAAAAACAGTTCATGGCACAGCTTCTGGACTGCCTGTCCTAGACAAGCAGGTGCACGTAGCACAGCTGGATGCATCTCCTACTCATCTCCTACAGCAGGACCAACTGTTCCTGCCTCCTAAGATCACCTTCCAAGCCAGAGGAATAAGCACTGACCATTAGAAAAGAATGGATGGAAATAGTACATTTCCAGGAACTCTCATATTTTTGTGGTGATATTCCCCATTTCTTTGAATTTTTAAGCACTGAGATTTCCATTAGGAGTAGGGCCCAGCTTGTGTTTGCCAGACTGGGGCTCCTCTTGGAGCATTTTGTGGCACTAATGGAGCTTACTTCAACATATGTGGCAAAGGACACACAGCCTGCAGCACGTGGCCCATCCTCCTGGGACAACTATTTCCCCATTCAAAACTACTGATATCACCCAGATCTTCCACATTTTGCTTCCCCAGAATATCACCTTCCTGCAAGAGGATGATTTAAGGGTCTACTGACCACCACCTGTAACAGAAGATCTATATGTGAGTAGCAACCACAGCCCGTGCCAAACCAGAGGAGGATGCAACTTCATATGAACCTACACAATTCCAAGACCACCTTCCTCTACCACAGGGCTCCTCCTCCACCTGAATTTTTCTCCTCTATTTCTGTTTCCTCCTGGCTCCTCTGAAGCCTCTGTTGCTGTTATCACACTCCTGCCAAAACACTGTGCCTCGCCAACACTGTGGTGTGAGTCAAGGGCTGTGTTTGTTTAACAGCTTTACGATGCAGAGAGGCCAACAGCTTAACAACCCTAAAATGGCACCTTTGTAGCATGAATTACCAGCCGTGTGGTCCTTTGCCTGCATCAGGATGCTTCACAGTTAAATTACAGCTGCTGAAGGACCTTAATACCTGTGAGAAATTTTTTGATGCTTGTCAAGTACTTCTTTGGAAGACTTGTTTGTTAAAAGAGAAATGCCCATCACGCTGCCAGTGCATTGTGAATCTTCCTTGGGTGCTGAGAACTGTGACTGCTGCTTGACTGATTTCCACCTCAGCAGTGCTGTGGTGAGTATACAAAACTGATCCCTTTCCAGCTGGCCACTGCCTGGAATTGCTTGTTTTATGGGTTAGAAAGTTGAGTTGGCAGAGGTGAGGAGATGCTGCTTGGTTCACTGGCTAAGTGGACTTAGCAGGGATGCTTGTGGGCACTCAGGCAGTGGTTAGGACCCTTCCTGTCCCCTCTGCTGGGGTGGCTGCTCTTGAGACATCAAGATAGCATCATGGGAGATCTTCTGACCAGATCATGAGTGAGGTCCCTCAAATTCCCTGTGGTTGTTCTGATGATGCAACGCTGTGACTGAGCTGGTGGCATCAGTGCAGAGGGCTCAGACTGTCCCTTGTCAGTCTGGGGCTCCAATCATGTAACAACCCAAGTGCATCAAGCATGTAATAACCCAAGTGCAGTTCAGGACAGGTCAGAGAGGAGCTTTATTAACGATGATCATAATGAGGGGACATTCAGACAGCATCTACCCCTCTGCTCCCCTGTTCTCTGCCAGTGATTGCAGAGACCTGGCCTATATATTGTTCCAGAAGAAAAAAAAAAGGGAAAAAAAAAAAAAGATGTGACTGAAAGAGTAATTTCAATGCAAAATCCAGGTGTCCATCCCTGGGGAGCTTGTTAACTGCCACAATACCAAGAAGGAATCAAACAGTAAATATAGTGGCAATTTGGACAGATGGCTCTTGGTGGGTTCTACAGGAGTGGCCCATCCAGTATTATTTTAACTCAGAAGTGAGGAGTTGGAAACAGCCAGAGAATGTTAGCTTTTAGTTGAAAGGAATGACCTTTCAATTAGTATTTGACCCAGACCTCTCAAATATTAAATATTAATAATTTTACCACCACATCCTTATAGCATATATGAATATAGGAAAAAAAAAATAAGAAAAAA
>VYZU01062721.1:0-89761 GCA_013401355.1 Ceyx cyanopectus | reverse complement strand
AAGTATGCATCTAACCCTTGTGCTGGGCAAAAGGAGATAATGGGTGTCCTTCCACTATTGCAGGTTCAAGGTGACAGAGAGCCATCCTAATTAAGGGCTACAGAGATGACGCTTCCATGGAGAACAAGTTTTATTTATGAGCCAGATTAGGAGGAATTAATTGCTTTCTCTCCTGGTTTCTGCTCAGAAAGGTACAGTAATCACAGGAACATTTTTGACATTGTTGACATAACTTCCCAGCCCTCCTGCTGAGAAACAGGGACTCTTGCATACTTCAAAAGGGCTTAAAGGCTCGGGTTGTGCCACCACAGTAGTAGTGCCGATCTAGGACTGGGGTGGGGGGAATTTGCATTAGAAGGATTAAATACCAGGGCTATTGTGGAATTTTAAACTGATGTTTTCCGGCTGACCACAGACCCAGAGCTTGTGTGTGGCATGTTTGAGCCTCAAAAGTGCTCTTGATCCTCTGATCTTTTATTTCATAACATTTCTCCCCACTCTCTCCCTTCAAATGTATTTTGTTTTTCTTTTGGCTGCTGAGCAGACACACATTAATTAACATGTTGGGTTGACAGTACTGAGGGCAGTCTGAAGCTCAGGAAAGCATTCTTTACATGTATTAGAAACATTGAGCATCTGGGTTACTCTTTTTGTGCTGGGCCCTAGAATAACAATTAAATTAAGACAAGCTCCATTCTGACCCAAGTGTCCTGTAAAGCTTTGCCACAGTCCTGCAGAAACACTATGGGATGTTCTTAAATCATATTACCTTTGAGATGTGTTTATTGATTGTGGTTCATATAAAACCCTCCCAGTTTTCATAGCAGGATGCTAAATGAGACATTTCTTGCAGCAACATCAACACAATGAGGTCTCTGTTGAGACAATTTAATTTCCAAAACATCAGTCCATGATATTCCTTGCACTTCTCAAGTACTTTGCTCTGCAGGAAAGAGATTGATCCTGTGAGGATGCTCAGCCTCTCACACAACTGCATCAATCATGTTCCTGTTCCAAACTGCCATTCAGCTGTCATTAGACACAGACTCAGGCTGCACCCAGATTTTATGCTGTCGTAGCAAATGGCTTCATATTAGGTCCTTCATCTGACTCTGGGTTAGGTCTCAGAATAGCCACCTTCCTGCATGGCACTGTGTAAAGAAAAACATGATTCTTGTCAGGAAAAGGTCCAGGGCTGGAGTTTAGGGCTATTTATTTTTACTTTGCACAGAGGTGAATACCCAGCCTTCCAACGTTAGCCTTGCTACGTGCAGCATCCCAAAGTCATAAGAGACCTGCCTTGGCTTGCCTTCGACGCAGATCTTGGAAGCTGGAAAGGGTCCATCTTGGCCCTTAGAATGCAGCATTGTGTTTTAGCATCTGAAGTGGGTCTGGGATGGATGCACGTGACTCTGAAGCCTGGGAACACATGTGGACTGTCACTGCTGCTCACCCAACATCACAGCCAGGAAGCATCTCTGCAAAGGATTGGGTGTGACAGTTCAATGAAAGCAGAGGCCCAACAGCCTGCTCCCAGCTCACCCTTAAATCTGGCTGCCTCCCCAGAGCACAGCCCTGTGGTTTACAGGGCACAGGCATCCTCTGTAAGCAGAACCAGGCTCTTCCCAGTAAGATGTGACTCTTCATGGCCAAAGGCCTCAATCGGTGCTGGCTAAAATTGTTGAGGATCTAATATGCAAATATATTCATACCTGTTCTTTCTAAAATCACTCTTCCTGGTGTTTCTAGTAGTTATTATAATTCAGTGAGGACTTGGCAACTTATCGAAGCTAGCATTTTCCTTTAGTCTGATGCAGCAAAGTATTAAAGAGCAATCACTAAAGATTTTGGACGAGTTACACAGGGAGACAGCAAGAAGAGTTCACATTTTTCCCTGCAACCATGATTCAGCTTTACAGCTCAACCTATGCAGACCAGTCTCCCCAAAACGATGGCTGTAGCACAGCCAGCTATTCCTCTACTCTGCCTCCTTTCACATATGAGGATAACTTCTCCATGGGACACTGTCAGGGAAGCAGTTGTAGCTAGAGGCTTTGAGAGCAGGTGTACTCTCATCTTTTACAGCACAAATGGTGTACTTGATGTTAGACAAACAGCAAGCAGTACCACCCTCTTTCTCCAAGGAACCTTCCATAAAGATTATGCAGACACCAACAAGCAAGACAGGATCAGGAGTGAAGGAGGGAACCAGCCATGCCATATTGATAAAAGGAGGGACAAAAGGTGCAAGTCACTTAGAGGAACTGGAAGAAGAAACAGGAAAACAAAATAGAAAAGAAAGAGGCAGCAAGGATGTCAGAAATACCAGAGTAGACATACCAGCTTAAAACCAGCACAGCTCCTGCCCCGGCCATCGTATCTTGCTTGTGCAGTAAGGCTAAAGGACATGGGGAGTGGGCAGTCCTAGAGATGGAGTAGAAGGGGCTGTCACGAATTGGCCTTCTGCAATATGCAATGTGCAATATGTTCTGGATGTGCATCATCAAAGGATAAGCTAGAGCTGGGGAAGTACAGGCATGGCAAGACCTCTGCTGGACTTCCTGTACCAATGGAATTTGGGACCACTTTGGCTCTCAGTAGTGTTAATTACATCCCTGTGTCACCCCTCCTCCATCCAGGAAGAGAGGCAGGAAAGAATCAGTGATACTACAAGAAGGGCATAAAGTTACCACCTAACAGGAGACAGAGCCCACAACCCAGACTGCTTCCTCTTGTGGATGCAAACTGTAAGGAGAAGACCTGATGATAAAAAGGTCAAAAATCAATAGACAACTGAATGTTTTTTTTAATTCACAGCCTGATTCAATATTCTGGTGGAACAAGAGTAAGTCTCCATTTTATGGTGTACTTAGTCAGACACCTTTTTGGAATCCCACACAGACCACATCAGACCATAAACTTTCTCTTTTCCTTTCCAGGGTACACTTACACATTGCCTGTTTTAATGGTTGAGGTAGCACTTTTATTTTAAACACTCCTTTTCATTGGCTTCTGCAACCTTCTGAAACCATTTAGATCTGTTATGCTGTGTTTTTGGTTTGGTTTGTCTTTTTCTCCCCTGGGCTGAAATTTGTCACACTTATGCTCAACCCTGGGTGATGAAAGTTTGATGATAATCTGCTGTTACCGGTATCTCAACTTAACAAAGTGGTGATTTTAGGCTGGAACAACTGGAACACCCTGATACACTGCTTGGAAGAGGTATGGAACAAATTATGCCTGCTCATTTACTCCACACACTCTAATTTGTGGATTTCTGGTTGTCTCTTCATAACCGCCTCAGCACCCAGGCAGCACCCAGAGTCCAGATCACCCTCCTTGCTTCAGTCCATGCTAGTTGATGATCCCACTTTCATGAGGTCCTGCTTACCAATTCAGGTGATTTCATTTAATAGACATTAACAAAGTGGTTGATACTATTAATCACAAGCAAAATCAAATAGAGCCCACAGGCTTAGAAAGCCAAGTCATTGCAGGGTCATACTGCTTTTCATTAACTTTTTTTTTTCCTTTAGCACAAACCTTGCTAACATATAGCCCCTGATTTTGTAGAGTGCCCATCACTTTCCCAGTGTGCTCCCACTAACTTCTAACACACAGTACACAGAGTTTTGCTTTCAAATCCCAGAGGACAAATAGGCCTATTCACAGTATTAAGTGCTGCCTAGTGTGGTTTCCAGCAGCATAAGATCTGGGGCTCTTGATCTCAGCTGGGTTCCCCTGGGTGTGAGAAAGTGAGCTACCTCTGTGTAGGTTCTTCAGGCTCTCCTGCTCACCTTTGTTCCCTTTTCTTAGAGTCTCTTCAGCTTTTACACTCCCCTAACACATGCTAGTGCCAGGAGACCCCTTCAACTACATCTACCCCTGCTTGCAGCTAAGCCTTTGGAAACATGATCCCAGCTGGGTACTTCATCTCTCTACCCCACTGATAGCTCAAGATCAGTCAAGGGTGACATCTGAGATCACATCCTACCTTACATGGCCCCCATGTGCCCTGCTGGAAAGAGCCTGCTAGAAAGAGCCCTGCTGAAGAATTCCATGAAAGGCAACACCAGGCAGTAGCAGAGTACTTTTCATCTCATTTCACCTTGCAAAAAGCCCAGCTGAACAGATACTTAAACCCAAATGTCTGTGAAGGGAGGGAGGAAGGAAGAGACTAAAAGCTCTGAACCTCTTGAAAGTAATGAAATAGTCTGAAAGTGATATTGGCATTAGCCAAATGCTAAGGGAACATGTCAGGGAAAAGTATCCAAAATCAGGCTAACATCAGAAGAAGGCCAGAGCACATCTATGCTCCCCTTACCCTTTCTTGGCACCCTTCACCACCTGGAGCACCCATTGAGGGGTCCTGCTGGGAAGCAAGTTGGTTTTGCAAAGGGCAAACTATTAACTTTAAACCAAAAGAAGCATTCAGGAGTCCAGCAGGTCTGGAGGGAGGGAGGGCTAGGGTGTGTAGGGGATGAAAGGGCGCCAGTTCAGATGGGGAATGGGGGAGTAGAACGTCTCCAGTGTCGGGCGGTGAGGCTTTGCTTTCCCTTTTTAGCAGCCTTGTCGGCTGAGTGAGAAACACTACATGGAGAGCTGAGTTTAAGGTGGGGGGGGCAAATATTGGCCTGCAAAGTCAATAGTAACTTAACACTCTGCTGACATTTTTGGTTGGCAATGGGATAGATATTTAAATCATAACCTTCTCTCTCCTATACCCCTGCTCCCCACCAAAAATAAAGAAATAAACCCAGCAGCCCCTGTTTTGGCCTGCCAAGAACTTGGAGCATTTGCTGTGCACTCCCTGCGTCTCACGTTGGGCACCATCAGCTGAGTCTTTCCTTCTCATCAGAGATGCTCATTCCCTTCCAGCTTTTGGAAGGGTGCTACGGACCAAGTGTCAGCGAGGCTGGCCCCAGTAGCTGGCTGGGACCCGAGTGTGTGTCCCTGGGTTGCTGTGCAACCAGAGGCACAAGGCAGAGCGCGGCAGTGCATACGTGCTCTTTTGCCCATGAGACAGCCAGGTCATACCCACCTCTGTGACCCCTGGCACAGCACACGCAGGCAACACTTGGGCTGGTTGCCTGTCAGGGGAGAGCAGGAGGAGAGTGCAGGAGTTTGAGAAGAAAGTAAGAAAGATAGGGAGAGAAAAAAAAAAAAAGAAGACATTTTTGAGTCTCAAGCAGTGCCCTTGAAGAGTGGCCAGGATCTGACACCAAAGCCTTTTCCATTTGAAACTGATGTCTGAAAACAGAGAGGAGTCCTACAACCTGACTGATCTCTGTAGGTTACAGAATCATTGCCCCTCAATCCTGCATTCTTTTTATGAACTTGTTCAGACCCTAGAAGAAATGGAGCTTACTGAAGCGCCATCTCCTGCTTGGTGGAAATTGCTCCAGATCTTATGTTCTGTTCCCTCATCCCACTGTGGAGGACAGAGGATCAGCTCCCGCATTAACCTCACCCTCCTCCTCTTGAAGGAGTACCTTCTCCTTTCACATGACACTGAAAGGCAGCTCTTTACCAAAGAGTCTATCTGTAAGATTTTACAGCTCTGGTTTCTGTTTGCGCCCTCTGTTCATGGGTCCTAATCCACAAGGCAATGAATTCAGGGGGAAAACATCCATCAGCTGCAAGGACCATTGAATATGCCTGATACCAATTAGGATTTAATTTGTCTAGTCTTATTATTCACATATGAGTCCTGAGGTTGAGACTCCCAGCAGTAAATGTGAATTTTTCTCCATCCCTGCACCTGGGCTTCAGTGTTTTTGATGAAATTAAATAGCCTGGATTGCACTTCCATGGCTGCAGCCCCTGCCTGACATCACTGGACTGGACGTAGCATGGAAAAGCCCTGTCTTTGGGAAGGGGAAAGCAAGATGTGCAGCTAGTTTAGACAAACATAAGTGAATTATGAAATGTTCACCAGAGAATTATCCCCCGAGCCTTTCCAATAGGATGACCACCAGGTGAGCAGCAGGAAAAAAGTGCCAACAGAGTTGTCAGAGAGGAACCTTTGTTAACATCTGTGGCAAGGCCTGTGTGCTTTCACAGAGATAGCAAGGGGTGGAAGTATTCCCCATCAGTCTGCTTCCCCTTGAAATGTGCAGACTTTTTGTCCAAAACAATAAGAGAAACAAAGGTGCAGACAAAGAGCTTAGTTATGCCCAATATAGCTATGGGGTCAGACCTCCCCAGTCTCCTTTGCATATCAGCATGGCTGATGGGGAGCTCAGGGCAGGACTGCAAGACAAAGAGACTTTAAATTAAGACTACAGTCCAAAAAATGCCTGATGACTAACCTGCTGTCAAGGTGTTGATGGTGAATACTAAAGTTGAAGATGCTGCTTTAGAGTAGCTGAGATCTGAATTCTGTTCTATTCCCTCCCTTATAGTGCAGAAACGAGAGCTACTTAGAGCTGCACCAACCTTTCAAATGCTGGTGCCTAAAAGTGACTTCCAAAATATGTGTGGAACAGCCCTTTTCAGAAGTTCAGTGCATCTGGATGAATAGTGTCAGATGTCCTCAGAGCTATTTAAAATGCATTTCAGCTGCCTAACTCTGGGGGTTTTTTTGAGCCAAATTTGAGGTGAGGAGGATGGAAAAGCTTGGTTTCACTTGTTAGCAAGTCCTCCAGTTCATAACCAGTGGAGAAAAGCAGAAGACAATAGACACAGAAAATTGGTCTGTTAGCAGATTTCCCCCCTTTTTTTTTTTTGTAAACTCATAAATAAATATATTTTTAATGTCACTGTTTGTTTTTATTCTTCCTAAAAATGCTCCTCTTATTTTTACCTCATCCCTTGGCTCTTTTTGTAATCTCTATTACATTCATCTAATCTTTTCACTGGCTATGTAATAAGACATTCAAGACATCTCTGTTAGGACCTAGAGTATGGAGATTATGGCATGGGGTTATGGGTTGTGCCACTGACACATGGAAACAGAAATGGGTCTGTGATTCTTTTTGCCCATCAGGCACATCTTACTCTCAGGAACAGTGGGCAACAGGTCCTAGGTAATGTCTTTTTCCTCATTGACCATTTAAAGTTGAGCAATCTACTCTTTCTACATCATTTTTATACAACCTTTAGCTTCTATTCACCCCCATTCAGGGGATGTTTTCATATATCATTGTGTACAGGCCTTAAAGCCTGAATGGTGCTGCTGAGCAGACAAACACCAAGATGGAAGCAGTGGCTTTGAGAGATGGTATACTATGAGTGTACAGGGCTGTACTCAGGTGAGTGCCCCTCAGATCAGTTAACCATCCCATCTGTTCCCATCAGAGAGAGCCTCTTGGTGCCTGTGGCTTTGGAAGCTGGCTTAATGAACTAAAACCAGCTCAATAGAGTAAAATAAAGTAAAAATAGAGTTTGCAAAATAGAGTTTAAAATGGCCCCATTCTTGCTTCCCTCCTTCCAGCTCCTTCCTTATAAGAANAAAAAAAAAAAAAGAAGACATTTTTGAGTCTCAAGCAGTGCCCTTGAAGAGTGGCCAGGATCTGACACCAAAGCCTTTTCCATTTGAAACTGATGTCTGAAAACAGAGAGGAGTCCTACAACCTGACTGATCTCTGTAGGTTACAGAATCATTGCCCCTCAATCCTGCATTCTTTTTATGAACTTGTTCAGACCCTAGAAGAAATGGAGCTTACTGAAGCGCCATCTCCTGCTTGGTGGAAATTGCTCCAGATCTTATGTTCTGTTCCCTCATCCCACTGTGGAGGACAGAGGATCAGCTCCCGCATTAACCTCACCCTCCTCCTCTTGAAGGAGTACCTTCTCCTTTCACATGACACTGAAAGGCAGCTCTTTACCAAAGAGTCTATCTGTAAGATTTTACAGCTCTGGTTTCTGTTTGCGCCCTCTGTTCATGGGTCCTAATCCACAAGGCAATGAATTCAGGGGGAAAACATCCATCAGCTGCAAGGACCATTGAATATGCCTGATACCAATTAGGATTTAATTTGTCTAGTCTTATTATTCACATATGAGTCCTGAGGTTGAGACTCCCAGCAGTAAATGTGAATTTTTCTCCATCCCTGCACCTGGGCTTCAGTGTTTTTGATGAAATTAAATAGCCTGGATTGCACTTCCATGGCTGCAGCCCCTGCCTGACATCACTGGACTGGACGTAGCATGGAAAAGCCCTGTCTTTGGGAAGGGGAAAGCAAGATGTGCAGCTAGTTTAGACAAACATAAGTGAATTATGAAATGTTCACCAGAGAATTATCCCCCGAGCCTTTCCAATAGGATGACCACCAGGTGAGCAGCAGGAAAAAAGTGCCAACAGAGTTGTCAGAGAGGAACCTTTGTTAACATCTGTGGCAAGGCCTGTGTGCTTTCACAGAGATAGCAAGGGGTGGAAGTATTCCCCATCAGTCTGCTTCCCCTTGAAATGTGCAGACTTTTTGTCCAAAACAATAAGAGAAACAAAGGTGCAGACAAAGAGCTTAGTTATGCCCAATATAGCTATGGGGTCAGACCTCCCCAGTCTCCTTTGCATATCAGCATGGCTGATGGGGAGCTCAGGGCAGGACTGCAAGACAAAGAGACTTTAAATTAAGACTACAGTCCAAAAAATGCCTGATGACTAACCTGCTGTCAAGGTGTTGATGGTGAATACTAAAGTTGAAGATGCTGCTTTAGAGTAGCTGAGATCTGAATTCTGTTCTATTCCCTCCCTTATAGTGCAGAAACGAGAGCTACTTAGAGCTGCACCAACCTTTCAAATGCTGGTGCCTAAAAGTGACTTCCAAAATATGTGTGGAACAGCCCTTTTCAGAAGTTCAGTGCATCTGGATGAATAGTGTCAGATGTCCTCAGAGCTATTTAAAATGCATTTCAGCTGCCTAACTCTGGGGGTTTTTTTGAGCCAAATTTGAGGTGAGGAGGATGGAAAAGCTTGGTTTCACTTGTTAGCAAGTCCTCCAGTTCATAACCAGTGGAGAAAAGCAGAAGACAATAGACACAGAAAATTGGTCTGTTAGCAGATTTCCCCCCTTTTTTTTTTTTGTAAACTCATAAATAAATATATTTTTAATGTCACTGTTTGTTTTTATTCTTCCTAAAAATGCTCCTCTTATTTTTACCTCATCCCTTGGCTCTTTTTGTAATCTCTATTACATTCATCTAATCTTTTCACTGGCTATGTAATAAGACATTCAAGACATCTCTGTTAGGACCTAGAGTATGGAGATTATGGCATGGGGTTATGGGTTGTGCCACTGACACATGGAAACAGAAATGGGTCTGTGATTCTTTTTGCCCATCAGGCACATCTTACTCTCAGGAACAGTGGGCAACAGGTCCTAGGTAATGTCTTTTTCCTCATTGACCATTTAAAGTTGAGCAATCTACTCTTTCTACATCATTTTTATACAACCTTTAGCTTCTATTCACCCCCATTCAGGGGATGTTTTCATATATCATTGTGTACAGGCCTTAAAGCCTGAATGGTGCTGCTGAGCAGACAAACACCAAGATGGAAGCAGTGGCTTTGAGAGATGGTATACTATGAGTGTACAGGGCTGTACTCAGGTGAGTGCCCCTCAGATCAGTTAACCATCCCATCTGTTCCCATCAGAGAGAGCCTCTTGGTGCCTGTGGCTTTGGAAGCTGGCTTAATGAACTAAAACCAGCTCAATAGAGTAAAATAAAGTAAAAATAGAGTTTGCAAAATAGAGTTTAAAATGGCCCCATTCTTGCTTCCCTCCTTCCAGCTCCTTCCTTATAAGAAACACCACCCCAAGGCCAGTGGGATAGCAGAGCTCCCAAGAGAGTAGTGGTGGTAGGGAAATCNGATGTCTGAAAACAGAGAGGAGTCCTACAACCTGACTGATCTCTGTAGGTTACAGAATCATTGCCCCTCAATCCTGCATTCTTTTTATGAACTTGTTCAGACCCTAGAAGAAATGGAGCTTACTGAAGCGCCATCTCCTGCTTGGTGGAAATTGCTCCAGATCTTATGTTCTGTTCCCTCATCCCACTGTGGAGGACAGAGGATCAGCTCCCGCATTAACCTCACCCTCCTCCTCTTGAAGGAGTACCTTCTCCTTTCACATGACACTGAAAGGCAGCTCTTTACCAAAGAGTCTATCTGTAAGATTTTACAGCTCTGGTTTCTGTTTGCGCCCTCTGTTCATGGGTCCTAATCCACAAGGCAATGAATTCAGGGGGAAAACATCCATCAGCTGCAAGGACCATTGAATATGCCTGATACCAATTAGGATTTAATTTGTCTAGTCTTATTATTCACATATGAGTCCTGAGGTTGAGACTCCCAGCAGTAAATGTGAATTTTTCTCCATCCCTGCACCTGGGCTTCAGTGTTTTTGATGAAATTAAATAGCCTGGATTGCACTTCCATGGCTGCAGCCCCTGCCTGACATCACTGGACTGGACGTAGCATGGAAAAGCCCTGTCTTTGGGAAGGGGAAAGCAAGATGTGCAGCTAGTTTAGACAAACATAAGTGAATTATGAAATGTTCACCAGAGAATTATCCCCCGAGCCTTTCCAATAGGATGACCACCAGGTGAGCAGCAGGAAAAAAGTGCCAACAGAGTTGTCAGAGAGGAACCTTTGTTAACATCTGTGGCAAGGCCTGTGTGCTTTCACAGAGATAGCAAGGGGTGGAAGTATTCCCCATCAGTCTGCTTCCCCTTGAAATGTGCAGACTTTTTGTCCAAAACAATAAGAGAAACAAAGGTGCAGACAAAGAGCTTAGTTATGCCCAATATAGCTATGGGGTCAGACCTCCCCAGTCTCCTTTGCATATCAGCATGGCTGATGGGGAGCTCAGGGCAGGACTGCAAGACAAAGAGACTTTAAATTAAGACTACAGTCCAAAAAATGCCTGATGACTAACCTGCTGTCAAGGTGTTGATGGTGAATACTAAAGTTGAAGATGCTGCTTTAGAGTAGCTGAGATCTGAATTCTGTTCTATTCCCTCCCTTATAGTGCAGAAACGAGAGCTACTTAGAGCTGCACCAACCTTTCAAATGCTGGTGCCTAAAAGTGACTTCCAAAATATGTGTGGAACAGCCCTTTTCAGAAGTTCAGTGCATCTGGATGAATAGTGTCAGATGTCCTCAGAGCTATTTAAAATGCATTTCAGCTGCCTAACTCTGGGGGTTTTTTTGAGCCAAATTTGAGGTGAGGAGGATGGAAAAGCTTGGTTTCACTTGTTAGCAAGTCCTCCAGTTCATAACCAGTGGAGAAAAGCAGAAGACAATAGACACAGAAAATTGGTCTGTTAGCAGATTTCCACCCTTTTTTTTTTTTGTAAACTCATAAATAAATATATTTTTAATGTCACTGTTTGTTTTTATTCTTCCTAAAAATGCTCCTCTTATTTTTACCTCATCCCTTGGCTCTACAGGGACAAACCCCATTTCCTGCAGCTGTCATTTTGGNTTTGAGAGATGGTATACTATGAGTGTACAGGGCTGTACTCAGGTGAGTGCCCCTCAGATCAGTTAACCATCCCATCTGTTCCCATCAGAGAGAGCCTCTTGGTGCCTGTGGCTTTGGAAGCTGGCTTAATGAACTAAAACCAGCTCAATAGAGTAAAATAAAGTAAAAATAGAGTTTGCAAAATAGAGTTTAAAATGGCCCCATTCTTGCTTCCCTCCTTCCAGCTCCTTCCTTATAAGAAACACCACCCCAAGGCCAGTGGGATAGCAGAGCTCCCAAGAGAGTAGTGGTGGTAGGGAAATCCCAGACATCTGGAGACAACCTGCTTCAGGGGAGTGGTTCATCCTTTCCTTGTAAACCCAAGGGAGCAGAGGAACCACTCAGCCTGTTTAGGGGCCTGACTACTACTTTCAAGTCCCTTCAACATTTAAGCAAATGTTGCCCAAGGACCTCAGTGGGCTGTCTCTTACCAGACATTCTCATGATGTTCTCCAGGCACAGCTGCTCAACAGAAACATATCATTTAACCTTAACAAGAGCAAATGAGTTTGTACCTCCCAGTCCTTTAACCACCTCAGTCTTGGCTAGTTAATGTACCAACAGATACTGGTATTTGAACTCCCATTTATTTAAAGAGAGTTTAGCTGGCAGGGAGGACACATCTTCATGGCAGAGGACTCTTGTAGGGGTCCACTATGGAATTCTGAACTTGGTATTTTCTGACTTATTCTCATGTGAACACATTCTCAGAGGAGAAAGTAACACAAAATCAATTGCACAGATCAATACCTGTACTGATGTATTTCCTGGTGACAGACCAGATGGCCAATTGAAGGTAAACAAAGTCTGAACAAAGTCTGATCACAGCAAGAGGTTCCAGATGGGAACCAGAAGCTCATAGCTCATCAGAGCCATCTCCATGCACACATTACAGGTACCAACCAAACACTAGTAAATGATTAACAGGGCTGTTGTGCATTAGCCTCAGTTTTTGGTTCCCTCACTCTTTTTGTGGGTAATTAAAAAAAAAAAATAAGGCAGATGATAGGGAATTCTGCACTGGGCCAAATTAGGCAGATATTCAGCTCTCTGTGGACTTCCTACAATCCTGAGAACCCTGCTTCCACTCCTCCACAAGTGCCTCAGACCACAGATCAGTCCTTTCGGTTGAAGGGTGCTCAAAGGCAATTGGCTTCAGAATCCATCCAAAATCTTAAGCATCTGACTTCCCTGAGGTCCTATAGAGTAATGCAGCAACCCTCTTCTTCCTTCTGTGAATTGAATTATCTTTATCTTCAGAACCTTCAGTTCTTCATACAATGAATGGGAAAGAGATATGTGCTTCCTGGGGATGGAAGCTTTTGCTTATAATGAAGAGATGATACAAGGAAATCACCTGGGCTTATTTCTACCTTCAGACCCTCCCATATTTACACTTTCCTTTCACTTCCTGTATCTTTCACCTGTGGGTAAAAGACATCCACCTGCCATTTCTGCCTCTTAGTCCATTTTCCATGCCTGCAGTGCTACATCACTATAATATGAGAAATATTCTTTCTTTCCTGGGTGCTGCCCACTGTTTTGCACTTCATCATACAGTCACACTATGAGACCTGCAGCAGGCTGAAGTGGGGAGGTACATATCTTGGACAGCCTCGATCTATTTTGTCAGGCACCAGCCCTGGCTTTTGATAATGGCCTGAAATTGATGGGACTCAGATATTTAGCTATGACCAGATATAGCACAAGCGGTCATGCATATCTTGAGCTAAAATTGGTCTTGCTCTATTTCAACTGGGATCTTCATAGCCTCCCACTTGAACATGGGCATCTAGTCTAGAGAATAACATAGGTTAGGCCTCCCAGGAGTAAGGGTGAGGAGAACACCAAAGGTGATTGAATGCTGGGACCCCTGCAGAGCACAATAGCTCTGCACCAGACAGCTTCATTCTCATTATCTGACCTTCAGTTCCCCCATCCAATAATTTTATTCATTATACAACAGGAGGATTAGACAGTGCCTGCTGGTTGGCACGCTCTGATGGGCATTAATACCTGCTGGCACAGAAGCAGGCACGTGGCAGTACTCCTCTGTGCTAATGAAAAGGCACCATTTCCACTTCCATTTTAGCACATGCTGAGGTTTTCTGAGAGCCAGCATTGATCTTTTTGCCCAGGAGAACATTTGCTGCTGTCAGTCCTGACTTGCAGCTCCAGGAGTCCTACTGCTTAGGGCAATGGCTACCATCAGAGAGCTGGATGAGTCAAAGTGGATCCCTACCAAATTATTGTGTGGACAAGGTTTATCGTAATTGTGTCACACTATGTAGACTTCCAGTGTCGTGTTGCCTTCACATATACTGTGGCTATCCTATCACCCCTCAGAGAATGGAGTGAAAAGTTGCACTCGCTACTTTTGGGTTTCCACTGGGAGCTTTGCTTTAAAATTCCTCCCTTTACCTTCCTCAAAGTTGTGAGTTTCTTTGTCAAAAAAGGTTAAGGCAGTTAATCTGAAGTCTTCTAGGAACTCCATCACTATGACTACTTTTAGGAGCTCTCCCATCCTGTTGAACCCTGGGTAAGTGATGGTGACAGAGACCTGAGAGAACTGGGAGCAAGGTTTTACCTGAAACACTTGTGCTGCCATGCCCACACCAAGAGGAATTTACCTCTGGGATTAACATCCAGGCGAAACAGTGAATAATACTTGACATGGAGGGAAGACAGATGGAAGAAGCTGTCAAAAAAATGTTGAACAAGCCATAAAAGAGAGAAATCCTGAACTCCCTGTTCTACAACCCAGCAGCAAGAAGACAACTCAGAACACTGCACATTACTGTCACTTTACCAGATCAGCTGGAACTCCCCATCTCAGTGCGCCATGGGGCACAAGAGCTATGCAAGACTGTTTTTTAAGAAGTATGTAGTATTTATAATGGTCTCCAAATGTTGTGTTGGAATAGTAGCTATTTAAAACATGTCACTTACAAAAGAAAAATGTTCTTTATTGTTTCTGATAAACAGATTTCAAGGCCATGGTGCTGAGAAGGAATTTTCCCCCAAGCTGATTTGGTCCAAAACCTACTATTGCAGAGTATCTTGAAGGACTTCTCTGGAGGAACTGATAATAATCATATCTGGACTCAGAATGGACATTGGAAATATGCAGTCATTAGGCTGATTCAGATGTCTGCTATGACCAGAATGGGCAGCATCTGTTCACCTGATTCATGAATATTTATGTTTCTGACCTAGCTGTGGGTGTATGGGAAAGAGTGAGGAAATGCAGAAATAGGCATAAGTACTAGCATGGAGGGGTTCATATTCTGCAGGTGATAGCTCTGATGTTGTATGGCAAGCCAAATTTAAAGCAATGCTCCAAGACTATTTGCAGCACCCTGCTAATAGTGCTGCTGCAGCTCAGTGTGCCAGACAGTGGGTTGTTTGAAGCCTTTGTGAATAGGACCATTCCACACACACATGCTTGGTGGCAACCTTCCACCCCCCACCAAGTCTGAGGGCATGAAGACTTTATGCCTAGCTCTTTGGGTGTGGGAATTTTGTTTCAGTTCCATGCATGCAGCTCTGCAATTCAGTCCCTGCAAACAATAGTTGGTCCACTCCAAGAGCAATGAGCATGAAAGGCGTGAGACTGGAGTGGCTGAATTCCCAGAAGCCAGGCCAATTCTCTGATGGGAGCTCAACCAGCATCTCTGCTGAGTGTCCAGGAAAGTGGTTTTGGCAGCCTCTCTGTAGATGGTTCCAGTTCAGGAGAAACTGCTGGAAGATTTGGGACAGACAGCGTGCAGATCACAGCTGCGTGCAGCCAACAACACAAGCCCTCTTTGCCAGAGACACTCCTCCAGCATGCTTGATCTTGACTTTTTATTTGCCGCATTGCATTGTTCTTGGGTGTCAGCCCCTTTCACTCCCCTCTCCTCCAGCAGAATTTCATTGCTACATCACCTCTCTGCCTAAACCTTTCTTTGCTTCCCAGCTCTTTCCCCCACAAAAGAATTCTTCTTGCTCCTCTGCTTCAGGAGCCCTAGAAAACACCCTAATCTGAGTGTTTCCTAGTACAATAACAGTGAATATTTTTGCTTAAACAAAACGCCCTGCTACTAAACTGCATGAGACAAATATCCTCTCCTGTAAATTCTTTAGGACAGGCACTGTTTCATTTTACCTCTCAGAAAGATTCCCCAGCACAAAGCCTCTGTGTGCAGCTCAGTTGAAGTTAACAAACAGGAACTATGAACAACTGAGCTTGCAAGGGTTGAAATGGTAAAACTGACCTTACTGGAATAAGTTCATTCCCCTTTGCAATTATCTGGTGACAGACTTCACCTCAGGCTGAATAAATATAGTAGCTCAGTTTCCAGAGCTCCAGTTACTATTTCATAAATGGTGCTCAGTGGTGACTTGGCCCAGCTTCAAACAGGGATGGTTAAGTTAGCTCTGATTGATTTCACAGATTCACAGAATGTTAGGGGTTGGAAGGCACCTAGAAGATTCTCTAGACCAACCCCCCCCACCAGAGCAGGATCACCTAGACCAAGTCACCCAGGAACAGATCCAGGCGAGTCTTAAGTGTCTCAAGAGATGGAGACTCCACAATCTCCCCGGGCAGCCCATTTCAGAGATTTGCTCTTTAAGTAAAAATTAGAGTGGGTACAATCCCAGGATTGCAACCCCCATGTAGACCATGTCTCTAAGATCAAGAATGTGGCTGTGGACCTCAGGCTGATAGCTGGGCTCTGACACGAACTCAGCAGGTGATCTTCAGAAAATCACCATTCTTCAGTTTTTGGTTTCCTGAAGGAAAAGGAGGAAATCATAATGCAATACTATAGTAGCCACAAGAGTTCCTTCCACCTTCTTGCAACCAGTAGAGAGTCATATTTGTATCATTACATTTCGGGACATCTTCAGGTGGGATTTCTTTCAGTGGAGGATTTCCTTCCTAAAAGCACTCCTCGAATGCTCATGAACATTTTTTTGATGGAGGACACCATAGACATCTAGCTACTAAGCAATTCTATGATAAAACAAAGCTTTCCCTGCATAGTGCTATTTGGACCAGACAGTAAGTATGTCAGCAGACGCCTAGAGATTATAGACATCATGTTTTAAATAAGTCAGGAATGAACTTTCATACTTCAGCAAATATCTGTGCCTAAAACATGAGTCAACACTGACACAAACATAGGGTTTTTTAACTCTATCTTCATTGAGATTAAAAAAAACCCCAGTGACTGACACTTCTGCATAGCTGTTAAGTCCAGAACCAATGGGGACTAAGGAGAGCTGAAGGACATGCTGGTGGAAACAGGGCTGAAAAATCTCTGGATCAGCTGAGAAGCCCACTTCAGGTCAAGCAGGAAGCCAGAAGACAGAGCTGTGAAAAGCATGGAGTTGGAAGAACAGTGAAGATGTTCTAGGTCTGGACAGAGCAGCAGCAGCAGCAGAGCTGCATGTGTGGAAGGGATGCTGTCAGGCAGAGCTGTTGGCAGAAACACTGCATGTGCTGGCCTGCAGCCAGGCCAGCTCTGCAATTGGCCTCTTACCACTGTTAGCAGCTGGTGAGGCCACAAGTGGAAAGACAAGGCAGCAGAGACAAGATAGGAAAACTGACCACAAACACATGCAAGGAGCATAGACATCTTGAGTTGTTAAGGGAAAGAGGTGTTAAGGTGAGGCTTCATATGTCCAGGCTTCATGCAACCAAGTCACCATCTCATAGCAGTCCTCCAGACCTGCTGAAGGCAATGCAAGGGCACAGTGGAGCATTCCTGCAGGCCTTGGAGCTATTCACAGCTTGGAATCATCCCTGGTGACAGCCACAGCTCTGTGGTCTCTCCATGGAAGCCTGCTTTGCATAGGTCTGTCTGTCTGAGACTCTGGTAACAACACAGGAAGACAGGGATGGTGTTTAGCCCCTATAATGGAGAAGTGCATGGTCTGCCTAAAGCATGGATGGCAATCAGCTTCTGCAGAAGGAATAAATGAAATGGATTGTGTGAAGGAGACATGAATGTTAAAAATGCTCTGTAGAATCCTGTCTGGAGATGTTTACTGTAAATACCACAATGAATGTACCACATTGCTTTTGGCACAATGAGCTTTTTTTTTTTTTAGGCACACTTATTGTTGATAAAAATTCAGAGACACTGACACAACTTTGAAGTTATTCAGAGACACCCAAAATATCCCATGTCTGGCAAGATGAAACAAAAGCTTTGATGTACTAAGGATGCCTCAACACCAGCAGAATTGAAATTCTTTAGGTTACAGCATCCCACAGGACAACCCACCCATAATGGCCGCTGAGTCTGGAGACACAGCAAGTGGGATCTTAGGTAGCCCTGCAAGGACCTGGCTCAGCATGAAGACAGCCTTTGATCACACATAGCCCCAGGCACTGGCAATGCCACCAACCCTCTGGGGTCCCCTTGGCTGATGGGGCTTGAGCAGGGGACCCTGGTGAACACCAGGACACGTGCCTGCAGGCCTGGTGCCATAGTCAGCCACTGAGCGGCCTTGGAGGCCAACCTCAGAAACCCTGAGGACTGCCTCTGGCTCTTAAGATGCCACTTATCTGACCCTTCCCTAGCCAGCTGGCTCACAAGCCAGCTTCTTCTGCAGTTTCAGCTGCTTCACAAGACTACACAGCAGCTTGAGTGCAGACACTATCCAGAGCTTGTATGGAGGGGAGAACAGGTAGGGGAGAGCAGAAAAGTCAAAACAAATTAAAAATGTACCCATATTGGTAAGCACCAAGAAATCAACGATCATTTTCTCCAGTTCATCATAGTCAACTCTTGCATTGCTTGTGTAGGCCTTGACCCAGCACAGACCTAGGACTCCGGTGACTCCCACTCTTGGGGTCTCAGCACAACAGGGAAAGTCAGCTCCCAAGGAGAGGATCTATGTTTCTTTCTGTAGATTTTTTAGACATGTGGCTTGGAACCTCAATGTCAGACTCTTCAAACAGATCTGAATTGTTTTGGGTTGGTTTTTTTTCAGCCAGCATTGAAAGCCTAGTCTTAGATGGGTGAGCACTGAAAACCCCAAGTAAATTTTTAAATTCCTGACCTAAATAAATACTTATGACTAATTAATACTTATGATATCAAAGCACTGCAATGAGGGGGGAGAACCCTGGCAGCTATTATAAAATGCTACTTATTGCAATTGCATTGGGAACGAGATCTGTGAAACCCCATTTCCGAGTGGGGCAAGATCTCTCACACACGCACATGCAGTGCTGGCAATCATGTCCACCCTGACTGCAGCACTTCAGACTTGTCCTAATGTCCCACACAGAGGTGAGCTTGACTTACTGCAAACATCAGTCACAAACTGTCAAACACAGTTGCTTGTTGCTGGAGGTCACAGGAGGTAAAAACTTTACATGAATATGCTGGAAACAGAAAACAAACACAAAAATTCTCAGCAAGAAAGGACAAGCCAATCTTAACAAGCAATTCCGTTACCCGTAAATAAAAAGAAGGCAATCACAACATGCCTTAAGCTTGGGGGAGCCAAAAGCCATCTCTCATCTGTGGGTAACTGATGGCTCGCGGGCTTTCCAGCACAAACTTGCCTGGTGTCATTTGTCACCTGCGAGGGGTAAGCTGCTCCTGAAGGCTCCTCTGTGCTGGTGTATGTGCGTGCGTGCATACAACTCACGGAATTTCAGCAAAGACGTGTAAGAGGATTGTAGTCCTGGTTCAGCTAAAGACTTAGGATTCTGCATAATGTGTTAAGAGGAGCTTAATGCAATCCTACTACTCTGCCACAGAAACCCTGAAACAGCAGCCTGTCTGTTCTCACCTTTCCCCATCTGCTAGCCAGCTGTGGAGGGGCTGGTTTGCCTCAGGACTGTTTAAAGGAGCAGGTGCATAGGCACAGGTTGAGATTCTGTGTCCATCTACATGGGAGAAGGTTTTTGTGCTCACAAAAACAAAACAAAACAAAACGGAAAAAAAAAACCAACAAAGAAAACAACAAAAAAACAAAAACAAAAACCAAAGCCCCAAACTATGCAGGATACCTCATTCAAAACTCTTACACTGTGGAGAATTCACATTTTTGCATAACCTGGAGGCCTCTGGGAGGTCTCTCACAAGAAAGGGGGTTTTCAACTCTGAAAGAGGAATAGAAAACCATAAAATAGCAATTTCATGTCCCAGTGGCAGAAAATAATCTCAATGTGAGGAATGGAAACCTTGGCCAAAAAGATAGCATCCAGAAGATCATGTGCATTGTGGAATAAGTTATAATGGCTAAGGCAATATAGTTAAGAATCCACTTGAGATGAGACTAAGTGGCTGAGTATAGAGCAAGGATGGCAAAAGGTACAGAACAGGGAACAGAAAGGCAAGATACTTGTGAATCAAACCTGAATAGCAGGCAACAGTGAGATCAAAAGGTCGACTGAGGATGTTTCCTGCTACTTAGTTGCTGGGAAAGTTCGGGTTTTGACAGCTCAGCTGGAGTCACACATACTGTGATTCTGAACATCTCCATGTTGTTGTGCCCCATCTGCAAAACAAAGCTATTGTGAAATCCTTTTTTCCTATCTTCTGCCTATCTTCTCCCTAGATTCTGCTCAGGTTAGAATTGCTCAGTGCCATGGACACTCTTGTTGCATGCTTAGGTACTGTGCACAACTCCTCTGGAACCTCCAGTCACTACTTTAATATAAATGAAGACATAATCATGCAGATTAGAGTTTCCCGAAGTTGACACACTGACCAGGATGCTAGCACAATGCTGACTAGGGAACAATTAATGGAAGAAAAATTATTAAAACCTGATTGTCTCACAGCAAAAAAAAAGTTTCATTTGAATGTGGGTGAGGTGGGAGAAGGAAGTGGACTAGAACATTGGCTATTCCCTATTTTGGAAGACAGCAGAATGCTGGGACAGAATTTCCATGGTCCATATGCTGGAGAGTATCTGGGTAGAAAACTGGAAAAGTAAAATGGCAGTAAGAGAAGATCAGTGATACAATGCAATGTCTGCTATTCATAATCAGACAAGAATCGGGTGATGTGTGTGATAACATCAATCCTACATGCATATGTCAGAGAGTAGTCCATACAGACAAGTTTCACATACTTATGAGGTTGTATTCTGGAAAGCAGTGACTCTGTGGAACTCTGAAAGGTTACATAGATAATTCAATGGAAGCTGGCTCTAGACACATCAAGAAAGACTAATTTATTTCTCCTGGTAGCTAGCTGAGGGAATATGCAGAAGGAGTAGCAGAAAAAGCATGAGTTTCCCATTGTCATGGCATTGACAGAACATTTACCAGATGACCACATTCAAGAGGGAAACAAAATGACTGAGAAAGATTTAAAAATTAACTACTGGCATGATATACAATCTTTAAGATGCTCTCTTTCATGAGAAATGCCTTAGGATCCCATAGAGTTTATCAGAAGAAAGTTAGGGACACTATGGTGTTTCAATGATCTACTAAGGAAAATTGCATCCAAAACCAGGAAGGTCTATTATCCCACAAACAAAACCCTCATAAAGGCCAGTCCGAAATATGGAACCCATAAAATTCAAGCTGGAAGTAAGATGCAAGGGTTTCCTTTAAGCTTTACAGAAAAGAGTAACTGAAAGCATGTCCCGAGGGAAGTGGTGGATTTGTCATCACTTGGACTCTCTGTGTCCAATCTGGGATGATTGCTAAAGTACATGGTCTAGTTTACAAGAATGTAATGGATTTGATAAGTGGTGGGGAAGAACAAAGTGTCTGGACTGCCAGCTGGCCAGGCAGAGCTCTGCATGTTGGGTTTTTCAAGTGATGTGATGAGTTCGGCCACTGTGGTCTTTGTGGCTGTAACAGTAAAATCTCATAATGCATTTTCCATCTGTGATTCTGAAAATGGTTTTCATAAACAGCCAATGAGGTGGGCTGACCCACTGTGACAGTGACCAGAGAGAGTCCTTCCACAGTGCCTGATCAAAACTAAAACCTTTGTTGGCAGTGTCTAATGACCACACTCCTGAGGAGACAGATAACGGGAAATCTTCTTGGATGGGATTACTCCACGATGTCCAAGCTGCATAAACTTTGGCATGCAGATAATGCTGTAGCCAGAACTGGAGTCTCAATGGAGTTTTCCTTACATCTGCTGGCATTGATTTCGTCATCCATGTGCTATCTTCTCTAGAAGTCTGTGCACAATGTGTGATAGAAGTACTGATCTTTTGCATCCCTGAAGACAATGACTCAGCTCTTACACTCATTTTACTAGGACCAGCATTAGGTGTAGAAAATTAAATGTATAATCAATAACTATAATTTTCAGGGTGTGTCTAGTGAAGAGTCAAGTCCAATCAGGAAACTTCAAGGAGGTAAGATCTTATTGTTAAGCAACAGTAAGCTATGTGGCTTCAACTCTGAGCTTTGCCACTAATGCTCTCTGATCACATGCATGTCCTCCTCCATGCCTGAACTTCTGTAGCAATGAGAATTGTAGTTCCTGTCTGCCACCTGTTGCCTTGAAGGTTCCCAAGTCCAGGTGCTGTCTCTCTTCAGGTACACTTGGGCAGTGCCTGGCATAGAAAAGGACATTCTGAGCTTCTGTACTTTTTTTCTAAAAAAATGACTGATAAAAGCAGTGAGAATATATTCTACAGTCACAGTTTGGGAACCAACATGTGTTGCCTTAGGAGAGATTTTGGTGGAACCAGGAAGACTGTATTGATAATTGCTACACTGTTTATATTTCCCTTCATCATCCCTTTCCAATAAGGCCAAAGATAGATATTTACCCCAAACTGTTCTGTAGTCTGTTAAGCTATATGTTTTTAAATAAGCCCCGTTCTCAGACTGTTATCCACTAAATCATAGAATCATTTGGTTGGAAGAGACCTTTAAAATCATCAAGTCCAACCATTCACCCTGAACTGCCAGGGTCCTTAAACCATGTCCCCCAGCACCACATTAAGCACACACATTAAGCACCACATAAAGACAATTTATTTTTCCTTTTTGTCCACTTACTTCCCCCAGCATTCTCTGTTCTTCTCTGTTTGTGTAATTTCAATAGAAGTATGTGAGTCTCTCCTGTTTTCAGAGTGATTTCATTTGATTTTTCTCCATGTCCAAGCAGAAGCTTGCTAGAAGGGCATGGAAATCACTATGAGCTTTTCCATTCATATCCATGAGCTCTTGGTCCATATTCACTCAAATTTTCAGTTTACTTATCTTAACTTTAGTGCTGAAAGCTGGTTTACTATTGCTGGCAGGTATAGAGTCCAGACAATCATTCCATAGTGCAATTGGCCAGGAACTACATATCATTAAATGTTTGCTTAGAAGTCAATAGAGGGTAAAACCAAAAATGGGATGAGAGTAACATTGGTGTTCAAAACCCCTTTTTTTCTAATGCTAATGAAAAAAACTCTTCACTAGAACATTTACAGGAGCAAGGAACACCAGATGTTTCACATGCTGGGAAAAGAGTGTCATAAACTGTTTCTGGAGAAGACATTGAGGTTCATTTAAAGACTTAGGGTAGTGAGTCACCATTTGTTAGTGAATTCTTTCACACGTTAGAGAGGATGGAAATATTCCACCTTAAATCAGTAGAAAGCTACCAAAATATCTACAAAATCATTAAAGGACCCTGAAGGAACCGAAGATTTGTCCCTTTCCAAGGTTGTGTGGTCCTACATGATGACATGGAGAAAGGAAGTGCTCTTGCCCCCAAAGCAGAGGTGGACTCCTTGGTTTGCTGCTGGACAAAGAGAATTCAAGAGAGCAGAGGTGAAGTTTCAGAATGGGGAGGGGAGTCACAGTCAAACTGAGCTTATGTTTGGACCCAAGTCAGAAAGTTCAGCACAAACTCCAATGCACCATCTGAGTCCATGAGAGAAATCCAGGCTATGGAGAATGGTCTGACAATGTGTGGACAAGGGAGACCATTCTTTAACATCTCTTCATAACCTTTAGACCAACTACAAATCAGGGAGGTCTCTAGATGGTGAGTAAAGCAAGTACAGTTCACAGGAAAATCTCTAGTTCTAGGAAAATCTCCTTTATTCCTTCTCACCCTGTCTTGGACATCTCAGTGAACTCCAGCATTTCTTACACATCCAGTCTAGTTACAGAGTGTGGAATGAGACAGATTGACAGATTTTGATTCTGTTTACTAGGAAAAGCTCTTCCCTTATGTCTTTGCTGAAGCTCTTTGACGGAGGTTAAGACCAGTTTGCAAATGTATAAGGTAGGCTGTTGAGAAGTTGTCTCTCAGCACTCTTACTCACAGGATCTCGGAAAGTTATGATGTGCAGTATACAGGTTTCACTCTGGGTATTACCACTGTATTCCAACACAAACAGCTGATTCTGATTCAGCAGTGGTGGATTCCAGAAGCAGAGGAGTATCCATCCATCTCCCGATGGGTGCTGAATAGAAAAATGGAAGTAACTAGATAAAAATCCCTGGATACAGACATAGTTACAGAAAACAAAAAGGAAAGTAACTTTGTTACTCATCAGGTTATTACCTTTGGAAAAGGAAACTGTGTAATTTAATATTGAATCTGGACCATTAATCTTCATTCTCCTAACTTGATATCAATAACTACCAGGTGGTGCCTGCACAGGCCATTCAAATCAGATTATGTTATCATAGTTTGCCAGTCACCACCAAGAGCAGGATCATGATCATGAAGAGGAAATCTAGTTATTCAGGTACATGTTACCTTATTAAAAGTTTGAGCAAAGTACATTGAGCCATTATAATGGGATTAGAGTTTGAGTTGTGTTCTTGTGGTTGCTATGACTCTCATTTTGGTGCTTTGCCTTGGGGCTTGGAGAGCACAGCTCTCCCACTCTGGTCAATCACAAATAATCCAGTGCCAGTGGGCACCAGCATGGACTGTGGCCAAAACTGTGAAGCTTGTGGAGATCATTTTCATCTAGGTACAAATGCCTAAGGCAGGAACTGAAGAGGTGTGAAAGGATACAAGAGGTGTGGAAGGATCCCAATATCTACTCACACTAAGAGAAGCAGCAATTGGGCAGAGCTAGAAGAAATGGCTTTGTTAAACATTTTATAGTGCCTCTCAGCACCCAGTCCCAGTCTTTTGCTGCAGTATTAATAAATGTCCCTCCAGGAATCTGGTCTTTTCTCTTTAGTCGCACCTGTCCTAATAGGGTATGAGGAGGTCTGAAGGGTTTATTCTCCAACTGACAGGAGTCACAGTGGTTGATGTCCTCCTCCACATTCATAGTGAATAGAAATCCACATTATGATAGTCACGAAAAGGTGTTTCTCAGATACAGGCAGTGAAACTGAGGTAAGCTGGTAGAGCAGACTGTAACAAACATCAGCTTCCTGAACCACTTCTACAAAGAATCTTCTTTCTTCAGAGCCACAATACAGCATTTTTTAACACTACCAAAGTTATTTGAATGGACAGTTTCTCTGTCTGGGACCTACTCTTATAATTGAGCAACACATTGTCTTATCAGGGAAAAGTTATTAGTGATGATCTATGAAGAAAAGGGACAGATTTTCCCCAAAATCCTGACTCAGTGGGACCTACAAACTGTAGGACTCTAAGGGAGTTGTGAGCATGTTTGAAGCTATGTGCCTTTGAACTTCAGTTTCTCAGGTCCCAGCATCCTTCAAATGGTCATTCTCTACTTCTTAGTCTTGTGACTGGTGCATGGCCAGCACAGGAAGCATTTCTGGCAACACGGAAAGCATAATTTCTTTTCCAAATATTCCTGAGCCTGGAATAACACTGACATTTTGGAACCAGTTAGTAGGTTCCAATTCTTAATCTTCTGACAAGAAGTCAAAAGTACCTCGTCAAAACTGACAAGGGATAGCTGCTGTCCCCTCAGAGACTGGCCAAGGCTGACATGCCTCCACACACACTTTTGGAGGAAAGTTTACAGCACAAGGTTCAGACCTTTTCTGTCATTACAGCAATTCTAAACTCAGGTGACCGCACCAGCCCAGATGTGTGCCTTCTGGCCATTCACAGCTTTGGATAATATATGCCTCACTGAATGATGAGGAAAAAAAAAATAAATCTGATCACTTGCCAAAACCTTCACATTTTGTGCATGGCACTTCTGGGTAAGGAAATGCTGGTGTACTGCAGTGCCCTGGCAGAGAACAGAGCACATCTATACCCATTCCCTGATTCACTAAATGCACAGGACAGGACATTTTCTCCCAACCTGAACTTCACAACAAACTGAAGTGCAACATGCACTGTGGCAGAAGCCTGCTCCCCTTTGAATGAATCCAAACTCCTACTGTGCACCTGCAAAGTGCTCTTATTCCTGGGATTAACTCCTGGAGAGCAGATACACATTTTAAACCTTGATCTGTCATTAAGCCTTCCTCATACACTCCCTCCCAGTATTGTTCCACAAACCTGTCATGTCTCAGAGATACACCTCTTGATACAGAGATTTTACTTTTTTTTTTTTTCCCCCTATTATTTTAATATATTTTGTAATCATTCTAGTCGGCTGTTTTGCTTTGGAAAGGCAGATTTTGGGTCACATACTGAGAACACCCATGCATTCATGAAATGCATTAATTCCCATTATGTGTTAAATAGGTACAAACAAGCAGTGCAGATTTGTTCACAAGACAAGGTTCCCTCTAGGGACCCAATGACTCAAACAGCAAGAAGGGAGGAATGGAGTCTCCCTGATCCAGGGTCTTGGTGTCAGTCCAGGCTCTGCCCATCCTCTCCCTAGGGATCCACTCCAGACAGGTGTCTGGTGCAAGAAGCAGGGCAGCAGTGGCATCCTGTAGAGATGGCTGGAGGGTGAAATTCATCCCCTGTGGGGAAAACTGGCTGCTTTAGGTCTGTAGTGATACTCATGGCTCCTGCTGGCTCTCTGCATAGGAAGCCAGCCACAGCAAGCTGCTTTGTATGAAATCCTGGCCCCACTTGCAGACTGACATGTGTCCAAGAAAATCCTCTTTTTTTCTCATCCTCTCTCTCTCCACAAATTCTTCCACAGAATTTCTTAGAATCTGAGAACGCTGGCCATTTAGCTGAGATTTCTGGCTGCAACACAATTACAATTGGTCTCTCATGGACAGACTCAGCACAGAGGCCAAAAAACTGCAAGGGTTATTAATGACTAAGTTCCCTTCTACTTCTTAATAGCCAGCCAGCTAGGCAAGTTAGAGGGGAAGACTGGGAACAAGCCACTTCGCTCCTCTTGTACTCGCTGTTCTGTTGCTCCAGTACCTTCTTGCAGACCCAGAGACACACATAGCCCAGACAACAGACAGCATGGAGAGCTATGNCCTCCACATTCATAGTGAATAGAAATCCACATTATGATAGTCACGAAAAGGTGTTTCTCAGATACAGGCAGTGAAACTGAGGTAAGCTGGTAGAGCAGACTGTAACAAACATCAGCTTCCTGAACCACTTCTACAAAGAATCTTCTTTCTTCAGAGCCACAATACAGCATTTTTTAACACTACCAAAGTTATTTGAATGGACAGTTTCTCTGTCTGGGACCTACTCTTATAATTGAGCAACACATTGTCTTATCAGGGAAAAGTTATTAGTGATGATCTATGAAGAAAAGGGACAGATTTTCCCCAAAATCCTGACTCAGTGGGACCTACAAACTGTAGGACTCTAAGGGAGTTGTGAGCATGTTTGAAGCTATGTGCCTTTGAACTTCAGTTTCTCAGGTCCCAGCATCCTTCAAATGGTCATTCTCTACTTCTTAGTCTTGTGACTGGTGCATGGCCAGCACAGGAAGCATTTCTGGCAACACGGAAAGCATAATTTCTTTTCCAAATATTCCTGAGCCTGGAATAACACTGACATTTTGGAACCAGTTAGTAGGTTCCAATTCTTAATCTTCTGACAAGAAGTCAAAAGTACCTCGTCAAAACTGACAAGGGATAGCTGCTGTCCCCTCAGAGACTGGCCAAGGCTGACATGCCTCCACACACACTTTTGGAGGAAAGTTTACAGCACAAGGTTCAGACCTTTTCTGTCATTACAGCAATTCTAAACTCAGGTGACCGCACCAGCCCAGATGTGTGCCTTCTGGCCATTCACAGCTTTGGATAATATATGCCTCACTGAATGATGAGGAAAAAAAAAATAAATCTGATCACTTGCCAAAACCTTCACATTTTGTGCATGGCACTTCTGGGTAAGGAAATGCTGGTGTACTGCAGTGCCCTGGCAGAGAACAGAGCACATCTATACCCATTCCCTGATTCACTAAATGCACAGGACAGGACATTTTCTCCCAACCTGAACTTCACAACAAACTGAAGTGCAACATGCACTGTGGCAGAAGCCTGCTCCCCTTTGAATGAATCCAAACTCCTACTGTGCACCTGCAAAGTGCTCTTATTCCTGGGATTAACTCCTGGAGAGCAGATACACATTTTAAACCTTGATCTGTCATTAAGCCTTCCTCATACACTCCCTCCCAGTATTGTTCCACAAACCTGTCATGTCTCAGAGATACACCTCTTGATACAGAGATTTTACTTTTTTTTTTTTTCCCCCTATTATTTTAATATATTTTGTAATCATTCTAGTCGGCTGTTTTGCTTTGGAAAGGCAGATTTTGGGTCACATACTGAGAACACCCATGCATTCATGAAATGCATTAATTCCCATTATGTGTTAAATAGGTACAAACAAGCAGTGCAGATTTGTTCACAAGACAAGGTTCCCTCTAGGGACCCAATGACTCAAACAGCAAGAAGGGAGGAATGGAGTCTCCCTGATCCAGGGTCTTGGTGTCAGTCCAGGCTCTGCCCATCCTCTCCCTAGGGATCCACTCCAGACAGGTGTCTGGTGCAAGAAGCAGGGCAGCAGTGGCATCCTGTAGAGATGGCTGGAGGGTGAAATTCATCCCCTGTGGGGAAAACTGGCTGCTTTAGGTCTGTAGTGATACTCATGGCTCCTGCTGGCTCTCTGCATAGGAAGCCAGCCACAGCAAGCTGCTTTGTATGAAATCCTGGCCCCACTTGCAGACTGACATGTGTCCAAGAAAATCCTCTTTTTTTCTCATCCTCTCTCTCTCCACAAATTCTTCCACAGAATTTCTTAGAATCTGAGAACGCTGGCCATTTAGCTGAGATTTCTGGCTGCAACACAATTACAATTGGTCTCTCATGGACAGACTCAGCACAGAGGCCAAAAAACTGCAAGGGTTATTAATGACTAAGTTCCCTTCTACTTCTTAATAGCCAGCCAGCTAGGCAAGTTAGAGGGGAAGACTGGGAACAAGCCACTTCGCTCCTCTTGTACTCGCTGTTCTGTTGCTCCAGTACCTTCTTGCAGACCCAGAGACACACATAGCCCAGACAACAGACAGCATGGAGAGCTATGGGAAGCAGATCAAGTGTCCAGCAGTCCTTCTGGTGCTCAGAGACAATTTTGGGGACCTTCTCCCCACAGCCAAAGAGCACATCAGGGTGAAGTTACCTTCAGCCTTTCCAGAGGCACCTGGTTTGCCACAGGCAAGGTTGGAAAGATAAAGACAACTATCTGAAGTGACAGACTGAGACATGCAGAAAGTCATAGATGCTTTTCCCTCCTCCCTGCAAATAAAAAGAGCATTGCGGGAGAAGTTTGAATTGAGTGAGAAACATATTATTACAATTATTACATCCTCATTTGACAACAATCACATGGCATGGTGCCAGCTGGCACCAGGGAGCCATTGTTGCTTCTCCTTCATTGCCTGATAAACACCATGACAAGAATACAGCCCTTGTTAGGTTGAAAGGCAAAGAATGGGAGAAGACGGGCCAAAAATACTTCCTTGTACAATCACTATCAAGTAAACAGAGCTGCACTTGGGAAACACATTTTAAACATGTATTTCCTGAGGATTTGGGGGAGGGGAGTTCTGTGTATGGGTAGGGAAGGTGAGCAAGTTTGCACTTGGGCATATTTCTGTGGTGTCAAATGGACTAGTAGCAGCTAAGAGGAGAGTCCACAATGCCCTCATTTCACAGGGAAAGATAAAGTCCATGAACCTGAGAATTTAGGGATACATGCCAACATAGCAGCCTGGGTAAATTTGGACTGGCACTCCACACTGGTCACGGCTGTGCTCAGCCTTTGATAAGGGGTTGTCTCACAAGAGCTCCTAGCAATCTAGTGTCATTCCAGCAAGGCACTCTCTTATCAAAGGTCACGTCAGAAATTTAGAGATGAGAAAGGGAAGCAGGCCCAAAAAATGTAGATGTCATATGACCTTGTTTATTCATGTTAATGTTCCTGAAATCACACCTCCCACTGGCAGAACAACTGTATGGAAGTTTTGGGAAAACTGCTGTTTGCTCATCAGCTAAATCGTGCATGTCAGCATGCTGCTGCTGTGCTTGAGCAATTGTGTGCTGAGGTTTGTACAGGGGAGCTAGCACTAGAGGTTTGGGAGTAGTGGATTTCAGAACAGCAAGTGCCATATCCAGCTCTCTGAACATAAGCCACTTTAACCTACAAGGCAATCTAAAGGAACCATCACCACAGCACAGTTATTAGGTTTGTCCAAACATGGATCCTTTGTCAGTGTTAGGCCAAGATATTAACTTCTCATAGCTGAAAAACTGACTTTACCCAAACAATGTTTGCATCAAGCTACCTGAGTGAGTGAGGACAAGGTTTAGACTGTGCAGTCACTGGATTGTTTGATAAAGGAGACAACTGTTGCATTATTGACCTGCCATGGCTTCCCAGGGGTGGATAAGAGACTCTGTAAAGGGATGTCTCAGAAAGACTCTTTAGGCATCAAAGTTTGGCATCTCCTCTCTCAGAAATAATTGCTCAAGTATTGTCTCTCCTATGACGTGGTTGGCCCTCCAGTGAAGGTCCTAGATTTGATCCTGTTTCTCCTGCAGATATTTCTGTGACCTTTGGCAAATATCTTAACTATGGTTACATCTGACACCATTTCAGTTTCACTGCCTAAAAGAGGCTGGGGTTCAGCTGAAGCTCCATGAGTCTCCTTGGACAAAACCCACTAGCTGCCATCTCCTGAGCAGGCTCATCCCCATAGTCATTCCTGAGATGGCAGCAAACCAAGTGGCGTGCTGGAAGTGTTGTGGCCCTTGTGCTACCCATGCAATCAAAAAGGCAGAGACCAAGGACGAGTCCATACATTTCTTCTAGTCTACAATTGTTAGTGGGCTAATACAGCCTCCTTTGCAAGACTGCCTCTCATCCTGTCCTTCCCTCCACATGCTACTGATCCAGGAGACTACAAAGGCTAGAGAAGTAAATGGAAGCAAGAGATCTCAGATCTCCGGATCCCTCCGATCCAGAGGGATCTGTCAGCAAAACCTTTTTAGTGGCCAGTTCTGCTTCCAGCTCCCTGCCTGGGCCAATCATCCTCTTAAAAGAGGGCTTCAGAAGGGCTATATACATCAGGCCTAAAATCACAGCAAGTTGGCTACACAATGCATGAAAATGAGAGGAAAGCTGGAGGAAAGGGTAAGAGCTAATACTCTCCATCAATCTGCCTCCCATCCTTTAACAAAACTGACACTGTGATCATGCAAGGCAATAAAGAAGGTAGTGATATCTGCCATCATTTGCCCTGCACTTCTATGTTAAGATTTTTAGACTGAGCTGTCAGTGGCCAAAGGCAGCTGGTGAGACAGCTGGAGCTCTCTGACTTGATCTATTTTGGCTTTACTTGTTCCTCTCTTCCCTACTTGTATTTTCCTTGTGTAATTCTGAATTATTAAAAAATATAATTTCCTTGGTGATGGGTTGGTATTAATCTTGGGATATGATTGTATTGATGTTACTCTTAATATCCTCCTCAAAAAAAAAATGTTTTTGCACACAAATGGTGAATCATTTATTTGGGTACGACATTCACTCCAGGTCCAGCTGAGCTAAATGTGATTTTATGAGGATGCATGTGATGTCTGAGTCCTGAGTGAAAGATGACATGGGAGTTGCAGAAAGCTGTCTAAAGGCAGGACACACTGAAGCCCTCTCTCCAAGCAGCATGATACCCTGCAATGTATTCCAGTTGGGTAGATTATGCAGAGATAGAGAGGGACTGGACAAAAGGCTGGCCTGCAAACATGCAATTGTGGCACTCTTCATTTGGAGCAGGAATGGCTGGTATGAACAGCTGGTTATCATAGGCAACATACCAGCTTCCCTGCTTCCAGTCAAGTGTGCTACATGCACTGACAGTTTGACCCCTGTGTCCATGGGGGAGAAGCATAGACTTTCTGAATGATCAGTGTTTTCTGGTTACATCAGAGATTTGCAGAGCGTGTCCAGAAGATGGAAGTGTAGAACCTTGCTTATTGAACACACAATTGATTATTTCTACTGAGACCACACCAAAGCAGCCCCTTCCTGTTCTGTCAATACCTTGCCTATGTACCTCTTTTTCTGCTCTGCTAAGCTTCTGGCTCCTCCACTTCATTCTTGTGACCCCTATACCCCAATCCCCTCAGCAAAGGCACATCATCCCACCTCACATTCCCAGTGATGAAAAAAAATCATGCACTGAGATTGATATATGTCTCTCAGAAGGCCTTTAGATCCAAGGACATCATCTCCTCTTGCAATGCTGGTACCCAATAAATATTCATCAATAACAGTACTTAGTGGTTTATCACATGTTCTGCCTACTAACCCAAGACTAGAAAATATTTGACCTGGAGTGATACTTCCTTTTTTTCCAACCGTACTTTGTAGTATCAGGCTTCAATCTACGTCCAACTCAAACTTGATCTAAAGAATGTGTTGTTGCTAATGTATAACCAGGGAGTGTGAAGCTGTGTGTGAGAACAGCACACACCACCAGTGTGAGAACAAGCAGCAAACACATAAGGCAGCCTCATTTTGCTGCTGCAGAGCATTGTTTAATGTACTTTCTCCAGGACTGTGCCCTTGCAGCCAAGAAAGCCAATGGCATCCTGGGATGCATTAGGAGGAGTGTGGCCAGCAGGTCAAGGGAGGGTCTCCTCACCCTCTACTCTGCATTGGTGAGACCCCACCTGGAATACTGTGTCCAGTTTTGGGCACCCCTATTCAGAAAAGACAGAGTTTTACTGGAGAGAGTCCAGCGCAGGGCTACCAAGATGATGAAGGGAGTGGAGCATCTCCCTTATAAGGAGAGGCTGAGAGAGCTGGGGCTCTTTAGCCTGGATCAGAGGAGACTGAGGGAGGACCTCATCAATGTCTATAAATATGTTAAAGGTGAGTGTAGGGAGGATGGAGCCAGACTCTTCTCAATGTCATCCAGTGACAGGACAAGAGGCAATGCGAGCAACTTGGAGCACAAGAGGTTTAGGGTAAATATAAGGAAAAACTTTTTCACAGTAAGGGTGAAGTAAGCTCTGGAACAGGCTGCCCAGGGAGGTTGTGGAGTCTCCTTCTCTGGAGTCATTCCAGACCTGCCTGGATGTGTTCCTGTGTGACTTGGTCTAGGTGATCCTGCTCTGTCAGGGGGGTTGGACTAGATGATCTTCTAGGTCCCTCCCTAACATTCTGTGATTCTGTGAAGACATCAAGTTGAAGCTAGCTCCATATACAGCTGTCTGCCCATTCCAGAGCCAAGCTCATCACAGAAGAACTTAAGATTCTTCCCTTCTAGGTGTTTTTTTTTAATCTGCACTGTAAAAAGTTCCCTAAGATCTGATTAATACCAAATCTACCTCCTACCCCCTACTGTGCTATATGGAGTCTTTCTGGGAGGACATTTAACAGAGAGCTCCTTGCATCTATGGACCTGGCATCAGAACTTACTTCTCCATTGGGGTGCTGAAGCTGGATTTGCTAAGCCTGCTGTTGGCCCCGTCTCACTCCTTTCACATGAAAAACTTTTCCTGTGCAATGAGCTGAAAGACACTGATGTAAGCAGCTTCCAGGATGACTGTATTGGTGTGCCATCATGCACACAAACAACACTTCCTACGTTTAATGATTGCAAAGGCATAAGTGCAGTCATTTAGTGGAAAGTATTTCTACAGTCCCACAGAGAGCATGCATGTGAACCCACTGTACTCCTTAGTGCCAGCTATCATCAAGGCTTTACAAACTGGCACCTGTTTGCAGTGGGCAAAGGTGATTCAATTAAAATTCCCTTGGATCAGCTGAGGCACTCCAGTTGGGCAACTGGCACAGTTGTGTGAGGCCAGTGTGGGTGAGCAGCATTCCCAGCAGCACTTCTACAAACAGTACAGATGATCACCCAGGCAGGAGAGATCATGTGGGCCTAGCCAGAGCTGTCTCCTACAACCACAGCAACCACCTGATACGCGCTACGTGTTTCCACCCACCACAGGAACATTTCCCAATACCCTCCAACAAACCCAGCACACCGCTGAAGGAGGACAGAGTTTGCCTGCAGCTAGAGTGCCCACATCCAAAATACGTGCCACAGTCAGCGTGCATGAAGCCAGGCAGAGGTAGGGAGATTTTGCATGGAGTATCCAGAACAACCAGATGGGACAGTTTTCAAGCAAAGCAAACAAAGCCTGATGGCAGAATAAAGCATCTGAGGGGTGAGCTGGGCCCTCGCACAAGAGGAATGAAGCATGTGGAACCAGCTTGGGGTGCTATGAAAGGGTCTCGGGGTAAATGTGAATAAATATTTTGCCTCAAATGGTCCTAGGAGGTGTCTCAGGAAGCATATAGACTGGGAATACTCTCTGCATATCATCTGCTACTAGAAAAGAGATGTCTTGCTATATACATGTTGGCTGGGGTAGCCCTGCTCTCTCTGACAAAAACAGCACTGGGACTCTTGAGGCCTGGCTTCTGTCACCAGCTCTGCCATGACCTTCGCAGGGTGATGCTGGGCAAGTAACATCCCTTGTCTGTGCCTCCACCTGGGAAAATGTTGCACCCTTGAGTTAGAAGAAGGATAATGTGCACAAAACTTTGGTCTCTGGTCCCTGCCGGCTCAGGCAGACAGCAAATGAGGACACCACCTTTGTCTGACACAAAAGCAGTGTGTGGTGTCAGAAGATGACATCATGGGATATGAACGGGTATTTATCCTTTGAAAAAAAAAAATAGCATAAGCATGTGTAACCATTTGCCTCTTGTGCCAGCATATTTTCCTTATGTAAAGAGAGGTCCTGGCGGCCCTAAGGAGGCTGATTGATGCCCATGCTCCTCTGGGAAGTAGGAACTATCAGGCAAGGATGCCAGCATACCCACTTGGGTAAATTTGTGCATGCACTTCACATTATAATAGACTTTAGTATCTGATAACAGAGACCTGTTGGAGTCTGGCATGAGGACAGAAGGAATCAAAGGTCATGCCATGAATTCCAGTTATGCAGATAGGCATCTACAGACAGAGGAAGGAGCTCAAGAACAGGAACTGTAAACTGATGTAAAGGGCTAGAAAACAGAACCTGATTCAGAGATGACAGCATGGGTCATTTTGGAACCCAACTGGACAGTTGTGTGTGTGTGTTTGCCATGGGACATAAAAAATGTTTTCCCTGAGGGAGTTACCTGCAAACTCTCCTATTTCTAGTTAAACAAACAGAGTAAATACACTGCAATAAATTTATTAAATAGCTGGCACATGCCTCTCCAGAGGCCTCTCCCTGATGGTGAAGCTAATTCATGACACGGATGGGCTGATCAGCAGATAGGTAGAGATGTAAACATGTGGTGTGTACCTTGCACTAGGAGAAGTGTCTGCACACAAAAACAGCTGAAAATGTATGTGATATACCACAAAGTTGCTCTGCCAGATGCCTGCTTTTGCCTCATCATCCCATCACACAGTAGAAGTCAGTCTGTCCCTACCATTTGTTCTGTGTCTTACAAGATGACTGAGTTGCACAGTGCTCTGTGGTGCACACTGAGGTCTGAAGAAGGTCACACAAGGAGTGAGATCCCACAGCTGTGCACAGAGCTATCTCAGCAATCCCTACACAGCACAGGTCTGTGCTGGGTTGGCTGCACACTTCCAGAGGCAGCAAGAGGTTAATTCATTTGGTCTTACCATAGAGTTTAGAAGTGCTATGGTTCCCAGATAAATTGGATAGAGTGGAAAAGGTGGAATGTGTTGGAATACATGGAAGAGAAGAGAAGAAGAGAAGAGAAGAGAAGAGAAGAGAAGAGAAGAGAAGAGAAGAGAAGAGAAGAGAAGAGAAGAGAAGAGAAGAGGATGGGGAAACAGAAGAAAAACTCCTAGCAACTGACTGATGCTTCCAAGTGTATCACAAAATATTGTTACCTCATTTATTTCAACTTCTTCAATGAGACGATTCCACTGTTTTTACACCATTCTACTCCAGTCTTAGACTAGATGCGCTCTCTTTACTTTTCAAATCATGACTTCTATTTGGGTTAACCTGCTTCATAGCTGCAGCTTTTTGCCTCTGCATAGGTACTAAGGGCTTTGCTGACACTGCATGAAGTGAATTTTGAGCTAGGAAAAGATCTGCTATGCAATCAGGAGGTTGAAAGAGAGTTACATCACAGTCAGGGGGACTACAAACTGCTAGTATGGTTTATCATCAAAGTATCTTGTTTCTTTGCTCCTCTGCTGAGAATGCTACAAGCACACTTGCTAGTGACATGCATTAGTCCATGACAGAAGCTACCTGCAAGGAACTACACTAAGTTTTAAGCAACTGAGCGGTCACCAGTCTGGACACTGAAAGCTTGCTCCAGACTCCTGGCAGAGAGGTGGGGAAAATCTCACTGAATTCAGGGAGGTTTGGATTCAACTTCACAGCCTTGAAATTTAAACTTTAGATGTATAAAACTCCACCCATGTAGTAATTACAGGGAAAGGGGACTAAACCAGATAGATTCGAGCCTCAGTGAACAGATTAAATCACCCATTTAAATTAGCAAGCAGGAGAGCTCAATTTTACATATTAAATCAAAACTTCTTTTCCATTTATCCTTTTAAATTATTTTCCCTAAAGAAAAGCTGATACTCATCAGGTTGTAACCACTAAGACTCTGTTAACTTAAAACCACATACAGTCTTCCTACTAACTTTGGTACTTGATGTTACCAGTAGACAGTTTTATCTACATGTATTTACTTACAGCTTGATGTGTTTTATTAGGCCTTAATTTTTAAACTTTTCTGTGCTGGAAAACAGTGAATTATGCATTTTTATTTTGTTATGGGATTACTGCTTTTCTTTAGAATTTAACAGGCTGCATCTAGAATGGAATTTGAACCCACTAAAAATGTCTAAAACTGGTTTTATTAAACTCTTAGTTCTTTACTTAAATAAAGCACCTTAACTGCAAAAGAAAAAAGTGATATAAAACAAGGAATTTTTATCAGTGGCTAGTGAGTTAAACAGGTTATTCCAGGACACCATATACCCCAACATTGTAGATCTGCTGGATCTTGTCCTCACATCCTCATTTTCCTCATAGACCAGAGGAGAAAAACAAGCCTGTCAGCTTTTTCCAAACCTCATTCAGTTTCTCAACTCTGAATGAGCAAGTAATTGAATCTAAGTTGTTGAATAGATCAAAATGGAAGAAATAGTTGTCATCTTCTCATGGAAGAGCAATTGCTTTCAGAAGTGGATTTAGCACTTACCAAGCTTTGCATCCAGGTGCTTAGACAGTGGTTTGCTTCAACTTTCTCAAATGTTTTTGCAGGAAGCATGTGTAACTTTATATTTAAAACAAAACAAGACAAAAACTAAGCTTCATTCCTAATACAGATGGACATTTTTCCACATTTTATTTCAAATAGCTCTATTTCAAAAGAGAGAAAATGTATTTAACTTACATTTTTTTAAATAATAAAAAATCTGTCATCGATCTTGTATGTTGTTTGCAGTGGATGTTGACAATAGTATGAGTCGTGCCTTCCCTGCGCAGTGACCAGACTATCAAACTACTTTAAACTGCCACTAGGAGACTGTGGGTGACTTCAGCATCACAAATCATTGTCCCAGAGACAAAGTTTCCAAATTGTGAGCTACCCCCCAGGATGGACAGAGCTGTCAGAGTAGTCATGTCCTCCTGTTCTTTTTATCCTCCCCCACTCAGTCCTGTTTTTCCCATTACCAGTCACAGGGGAAGTCTTTCCGTACTGTTGCATGACTGGAGAAAGAACCTGGAAAAGGTAAGCAGAGCATATATCGATGATGAGATGCTTGCTCAGACTAGCAAGGCACCTGAAACAATAGCTTGAAGATCCTCCACCTCTGGTCCCTCTGCCTACCCCAGGCAGGAGGTCTAATCCTGTGGGAAAGGGGCAGCCTCTCCCTGCAGGACACCATGGAAAAGGTTGACACATGCTGCCCTAAAAGGTTGTAATACTCTTCTGTTTTATTGCCACCTGGCATTAATTAGCTCTTTGCTATCCTCATTCTGAATCATGTTCTTTCACTCTAACTCAACTTGAGTAAGATTCCTCTTTTCTTCATGCCAACTTCACTGTAGTGTCACCTGTTTTTGTCTCTCTTTATAGTAAATGCCAAGGAACAAATGGAGGATCTTCGTGGCAGTAGCCTGTCTGTTGTTTTTACATCACCAGTGCTCAGTCCATTGTCTTGCCTGGTGGTGACAAACATGTCACCATTAAGAGGAAATGCTTTGGGGTCAGATCCTCATAACCTCCAGCTTCACTGGTTACAGTGAGATGAATCTGTGTTAAGCCTGCTGGAGATCTGTCGCTTCAGGAAAACAAGGCACATCAGAAAGACTGCAAAGGAAAAAAAAAAAAAAGGTTTCTTAAAAGGTTAGCTAACACTGCTTTAGCTAAAGCCCACCACAGCCCAATTTCTGGAGGCTTATGGCACGTAAATCTTGGATTAACTCGATATTCAGTAGAGCTTTGCAGTCTACTCACAACACTTTCCAGTTCAGCGTGAAGAATTGGGCCTCTCATGAGCCTCTTTTCAGCATTTCTCCAAAGCTCTGGATATCCTCCTCCAGTGTGGGATTTGAAGGAGACGCATTATGAGCAGGACACTAATCTGCTCCTCCGCTGCAGCATGTGGGGAAGGGAATCTCAGATGGCCTCCTACAGCGTATGATCCCTATTTCCTTCATAGCATAACCTGGTGGAGACACCAATGCGCAGGCATTTCAGCCCAGACCCCATTATGGTTGAAACACTAGAAACATTCTGGTGTCAAGTCTTCACAGATGTTTTTCACTGGAATAATATATCCTAGCCCTTAAATTAACTCAAGCAAATGAGGCAGTATGGAAAAACACTACTGTCAGGCACTGCTTTCCAGAAGTTTATATCCATGTCAGTAACCATGACAGAGGAAAACCCAGAAGCTCGGTATATTAAGCAACCATGGTGCCCACATTTTTAGTTTCCATAGTCACTCTCTTAATTCGTTTTAATGCCTGAGAGGTCTTCTGTTTTCAAGGCAGTGTAGGCTTGTGGCTAGAAGAACCATTAACCATGTTTGTCTGCCTCCAAGCAGGACGGAAGCAGAAAGGTATGAAAGGAAGATTAAGATCAAATCCCCAAACATAAAAGGAAATTTAAAGCAAAAAAATGGAAAAGTGGAACGGCATGTTTCATCTCTATCATTGATAAAATATTTTGCAATCCTGGAAAACTTAATAGCTTCTTTGGCATAATCTTTATGACCTTAAAGGGGTGATAAGGAAGGTAATAAAAAACTGTTTCTGAAAGGTTATACGTTTTCCTAGTCAACGCAATTTTTCCTTCTCACCTCCAAGGCTAACATTCAAAAGGAAGCTTGGCACATATGGCTGTGTTGGAATTTGGAAGCTGTTTATTTTGCTTCTCCCAAGATACTACCTATGCAACCTTGCAAAGCAGGGCAAGAAAGGGAGCCCTGTGGAGTGGCTATGGCGTCTGAAAAGTGGAGGGTGCATAACTCAAACTCCTCAAGTTTATTAAAACAAAATAGGTCATTGGAGTTGCCCAGCAGGTTACGTAAGGCGGAAAGTAGCACTCCACAGGAGAGGAGAAGGGAGCCTGTTAAAAGGCAAAGCCACTCCAGTTTGCTTATGGCCAGAGATAACTGCCTTGTGGTGTGTCTGTTCCCCATAGCTTACAGAGTAAATCACACCCTTTATCTCTTCAGCAGATGAGAATTTGGACTGGGCTGTTGTTTTGTGAGCTGAGGATTAAAGCAAATGGGGCTGTTATTTATTATTATGACTAGAATGATTTTGTTCCTGCGATCCCTGCATTTCAATCTCTACGTAAGGAATTTCATCACTCGCCAGCAGTTTGCTTGCAGGGAACGTTAGGGATCCTAATAACAGTATGGGGAAAAGACTCATCCACACAAAAAGGGTATATAAGAAAGGTGACTTGACAGTTGTGTACAGACAAGGGAAATGGGAAAATGTGCTTTGGGAGAGCTGACACTCTCACCCCAACCCAGACGTCAGTACAAAGGCTGATATGACACTAGGGATGTGGAAGTGCCCTGTGGCCTGATGATACACCTGTCTCAGCACACAACCTCCCTCTGTTCTGCCTGCTCCTCCTGGGCCAGAAATCCAGCATCATATCTTAAACATCTCTGCTCTGTCCTAGCTCCAAGGCCATAGGCATAGAAAGGACAGGGAACACCTTTCTTGCAGAGATGTCAGGCACTCTGCAGCTCTCCTATCTCACTGAGGGTGCCCTCAGTTCTGGGTACCCAAATCCCAAGCCACTGGTGGCAGCATTCATCCTTCAGAACTGGAAGTTTCTTGTCCATTTTCATGCCCCTTTCTTGGCTCCTGTGATACTTTGCTCCTAGATTTTTGTAACCTCAGATCCATGGCAGGGCAGAATTGTTTGTATTGAGCACACTCCTCAAAATCAGGCAGAACCCAGGTGCCACTCTGATCATATGATCATAGAACACCCAATACCACAGAAAGCACCAACACTATTTTTAATGTTTTCAGATCTGTGAGAACAAATGAAAGCTCTTTGCTTGTATTCAGACTGTCTGATCCAGTGACACCTGACACCTATTGAATGGGCCATGACCTAGGAAGGTTCTCAGCAGCTCTGGGAACAGGTCCATGGGAGGAAACACAGACAGCAAGCCACTGCACCATTTGCTGAACGCTGGTCAGAGAAACAAGGAGTTTTTCTTTCCATGGGAAAATGCTGAATCATGGAAATTCACATTTTTCCCAGGAGCACATCGGTTTTCATTATATTTCCAGGAAAATGTTTCTCTGATGCAGGATAGAAAGCGGGCAATTATTTTGGGAAAGGGCAGGGAGTTGGAGGAGACAGATGGAGGATGAGGCTACAACCACATTCAATACACTGACCAAGCAATGTGAGAACCAATTCAAATTGGATCCAGGGCTGGATCTGCTCAGTTGTGTGCTATGAGCAAACACCTGTGTGCTGGAGAATGGCTGGAGGGGACAGAGGGAAAGGTGTCTCTTTTTTCTGAATAATTGTTGCAAGACATGTTTTAAAAGGCCTGGGTTTGTCCCTTGTTAGAATAGCAGCTCTGATATGCTTCAAACTTCTTTACATAAGGACTCAGCTCTCCCAGACAGATCAATGGTTTGAATACATTTACACCTTCCACCTCACACACTACATCCTTCCAGCTCACCAAGCAGCAGTGCCATATGTCAGGGTCACATCCTTCCAAGGACAAAATGCCCTGGGATAAGATGTGATTCCTCTCTTTCACTGCTTCCTTTATTGTGCAGAAACTTTCCTCTTTATCAGCCAAAATCTGCCACACCAGTGTGGAGCAGGCTCTCAGCAGTGAGAGCACTGGTTTCCTAAATGCTACACTGATTTACCCTCATGGAGTAATTTACCCTCATGGGCCTTGAGCACAGAAAAGATGCTTCTGCCCCAGCACTTGGCTCTTTCTGGAACAAATCCACAGAAGCACAGCAAGTTCCTATCCCAACATGTCAGTAATGCACCAAGCTGCTGATGCAATATCCACCTGACACATGAATTCTGCTCTTTAGGGCCACTCTCTTCCCCCAACAGGTCAGTCTCTGTCTTGTAAGCCCTTGCTGCTGGGTGAAATGCATTTTCTTTTTGGCACACAGAAGCCTTTGTTCAGCTGGCTCTGCTATTTTCTGGGGATCATACACAGCCCCTGCAGCTCTCACTCTGAGATGTCTTCCTTTTTGGTGCCCCTGGAAGTGTGGGGTTTTCAGGTTCGTTTACACTACAACTCAATTCAAAAGGGACCTGATGTGTATTTTTTTTTCAGTGAGCCAGGCTTTGTCAAAGCAGAAATCCTCCTCTGGCATGGCAGCTCTGTTCTCCTAACAGGTAGCCATTTCCATGACTAGTACAGACATTAGTTCCTCCTTGCTTGTGACTGGAAGCCTAATTCCTGCGAGGGAAGAGCACAGCATGACTTGTATGGTCCACAGTGTTAGAGGCCTTTGAAACTCTGCATTTTCTAGTCCTTCAGCTTCTCTCTGGCTCCATGAGGCCAAAATTTAAAGCAGGTCTGTGCTCTAGTGAGTAACTGATGTAATTACGCTCACTTGTTACAAGGGGAAGCTTTCACAAGAAGGGGAGGCGGTGGCCCCACGCCAGGAGGTGTGTCCCCGATGACAAGCCGCGGAGCCAATCACAGCCGCGAAAGATCATCACATTCATACCAAAAAGAAAAGAAACCGCCCTAGGGTATTTATATTGAGGAAGGGAGGAAAAAAAAGAAGAAGAAAAAAAAAAAAGACCAAAACCTAACTCTGCAGCTGAATTAAAAAAGGCCAGACTGGTCTCCCTACAAATCTTGCTTCCCATCCCCTCCCCTCTTCTTGAACCATCTCTGGAAATCTGTCTGTACACTGTAGTGAAAAGTTCAGCTGGTTGGAGTGGCCTTCTCCTGGAAGGCAACCTTGTAAGCTGCTGCTTGTGGGGCTGTCTACCCGGGCCCGAGCTATGCTCGTCCTGGGACTGTCCCGGGAGGGCAAGGCCCAGCGGGCAGAGTGGGCAACGTTTCCCCGGCAGCCATTGCTTGACATCGGTAGGGCAGGGAGCAGGACCAGGACCGACCAGGTGCCTCCATGATTAATAATTAGCTTCAGAGCACCCGGCAGGCCGGTGTGGGCTCCCAGCTACCTGTATCTATGTTAAACAGCTGGGGAAAGAGAAGGCAGGTTTAGCTTTAACCAAGGGGTAAACGGTCAGCATTTAGAAATGCTGAACCACCAAAAAAAAAAGCCAGCCAGCCACAGGTTCTTTATTTCACTTACACAAGAGGACCGTGCCGTCCAAAGGATGAGGGGGCCCATAGCAACATAGAAAGCCTGTTTTCTGCCACTGGCCTGTTGGATGAACCGGGAAGGCGGGGTGGGGGTGGAAGGGTTCCTCTCCCTGAGCCGCCTTTCTCTCCCGCACGCCCTTTTTGCTGCCTGTTTCTGCTTGGACTGCCTGTTCTCCCGAGTACAGACTGTCTCTGACTGCGTTTGTGGGAGCCGCGTACAATGGGGCTGTAATCTAACCTCACTGCGAACATACTGCCATTAATAATAATAAAAACGCCCATCATTCCCTACAGCGACGGTGGACAGGGGACGAGCAGGAGCCCCACTCCTGCCCGGAGCCTGTCGGCCGGGGGAGGCAGCTCGAAACCCCTTCTCCTCGGCAGCTCCGGCTGAGGGAAGAAGGCGGCAGCTCCCCTGTGTTTTAATGGGGGAGCATGGAAAAAAGGAAGCCCTTCCCTGCCCGGGGAAACTACCTCGCCAGTCACCAAGGCCACGCCTCGGACCCCGCAGACAGCCGCCGCCCCGCACAAGCGGGCCGGGACCCGGGCCGGGGCCGGGGGCGAGGCGCGCGGCTGCCCTGCCACCTGCCGGCAGCAGCAACTCCGTGCGAGGCCAGCCCGGGGGTGCGGAGCGGCGGAAGAGCCCATGGGCCTGCGTGGGAAACCTCCGGTCCCCCGCCACGAAAACCCCAACTGCAGGCTCTGCCGGGCCCGGGAGCCTGTGGGACAGGGGTGGGCCCGCCGGAGAAGGGGCCAGAGCTCTGCGCGGTTCACTGGGATGGGTACCCCAGCCTGCCTTACCAGCACGCCTGGCTTGGCCACCATGACTCGCCCTCGATGGCCTGTGTCAGAACACACGGGCCCCCAGGGTTCTTCCTAATCCTTCCTAACCGCAGGAATTGCCCATCTCTGACCAACCCACAGGGCTGCAGAGCTGCTCACCGAGGGCCAAGGCACTGGGGCAAGTAGTCACCTGGAAGGGGCATTGCCAACCTCACAGTGCAGAAGGCGGCAGAGGGGAGAAGGCCCAGTTTTCCCTTGCAATCAATCGTTGGTATTGCTGTCAGTCCTGGCTCTTTGTTCCCTGTCCTCCCTACCTACCATACAATCATCTGACTGTTTCAGGCACCCACAGCTCCAGCCACTCAGCCCCCCCTCTTGCAAAAATCAGGAGAGCAAAGAAACTCCTCTCCCATCTGCATCCAATAAAAGATGGGGAGGAGACCTTTCCCATGTGCTACTGGGCTTTCAGTTGTGTTCCTCTATGGGACTTGAGTATTTCTCTGGCTTCAACCCAGGCAATGGGTTTCTGTTGCCAGCTGACTGTTCTCTGGTGGCCACGCTGTGTTTGGGCTGGGCAACAGGGCTTTTGCTGAAACACTAAAAGACTTAGGAGTGGAGATGAGTAAGAACAGAATGGGCAATTCCAGGCTGGGGCTTGCAGTCCTGGAGGCCTTGGGGGTTAATTGCAGTGCCCTCTGTGCCAGGGGTGATGGCCTCAGTGGAAATATGTGGGCTCGGTCAAGAGGTGTGCATCTTGTAACAGCTCAGGAGAGAGCCCAGGTTGTGGGACAGCCATGTCAGGTGTCATGCTTGCCATCTTGTCCTTTACCAAAGGTGATTGATTCTCCGACCATCATCTCCCTCCTCTGCTCCGCAGTCCCTTCTCTCCCTATCCACCAGACTTTCAAGCCACCTCCCTTTAGCATTGCTCCCCCCTTCTCCTCACCCTAAGACTATAGCTCACTACCATTTCACTAAAGACCACCCATTGCCATGGTAACATTGCCTCTCACAAAGTCATCAAGCAGACACAAAGATGTTTCTCCCCTGCTTTGCAGTCCCCCCTCCCCTCCATCCCAGTTAATAGGCCAGGACTTTGCTTGTAGGGAGGGAGGTGGAGGGCTCCTGCATTTCATTTTCATTGTGGAGGGAGAGGTTATTCCAACTCCTTTTCTTCTCAAGTGCTGAAGCCTGTAGTCACTGGAGAGAAAGATCTGTCATTCACAGATCACCTGAATGGTGCCACAAGCAGCTACTGGTAGTGCAGATACTGATAGTGCTGGCCCTACACAAGGGAAGAGCATCTGTCTGTTAGAGAGGACAGGCCCATTAAATGCTTAGAAGAGGGGAATTAAGATCTGTATTTAATCCACTGTGAACAGAAAATATCTCTGCTGTGATTCTGTTCTGCTGATGCCTCCACAAACAGCTGTGCTTCTCTTCCTAAAATTATGTATTCATTTCATGAAGATGTAGATAACTGGCCTGTCTCCAGGACTGCTGGCACCTCTTGCTGCTGCAGCTACACCACGAGTAGTGTTGGTACAAACACAGCAGTATTGTCACTGTCTAATTTAATACTACCCTGGATGCACCATGGTTCACTGCAGCTTTGGTTTTGACTGCACCATAGACAACAGATTCTACTCATCAATCTATTCTTGATTTCCCTTCCCTCTTGCTCCTCTCTTGATGGAACTGCGGCAGGCCTTTGCAGCTCTGAATAAAACCTTTCCTTCATCCTACTTTTCATGGATTTTCTGCTATTTCGTTTTGGCCATTATGTTCTTTCTACTTGGATTCAGTGAAGGATCTCCCACATCCTCTTGTCTACTTGTCAATCTGGTGCCTCACTATTTTTTTTTTAATTGTGTAGTTTCCATACCATCTGGTTACATCTTCTCTCACCTTCCTTAAAGTAATTCATAGCCTTCACCTCTTACACAGACCCCTCTCCCCTGAGTTACCTTGCTACCATCTCCACTGAACTTTCTGCCCTGACCAGCTTCTGCTTCACTCCTCCAACATCTTTATCTAGAGGTGGATTTGTAGTCACAGTGCAAACCCTCAGGACACTCTGATGATGTCAAGTACTGTGACTTGCCACATGCTACTGTAGTGTATCTGTGCTGGGTTTTTGCACCACATCTGTGCAGCAGAGCTCAGTGTGAACATCAGGAGCTATTTGCAAATGTGCTGCTGAAACTGCTGACTGCCCCAAAGCAAGAGTACGTTTATGGCACCTGAGAACTGGCTTTGAACATTCATATTCCAAACAAAGGTGTTAAAATAAAATACAATTTAAAAAAGGCAGATAGCCTAAGGAGAAGAAGGAATGGTATCAATAATTTTTATGCTTTGGTAACCCTGGGAGATAAAATGGCATATAAAGGAAAGGAATTTTAGCTCCTAATATCTTTTGCGGCAAATGGGAGAATCTGAAAGGAAACTGTAGCTGATGCTGCTAAAATAAAGAAAAACAATAGAAATTGTTCCTCATATAAACATCTGGACACATCCCAATATAAACAACAAATTTCAATAAAATAAAAATAAACATGTAGACATTTCCAGGATTTAAATATCTTTAACAAAGTCCCTCTGATTAACTACAAATTTTGCATCCTCCTGAGCATCAATGACAATTAGGATGAAAATTATGGTAAATGAGGCTATAGCAACAATGGGCTTTCCCAGATGCTGAGAAAAGTCCACAGAAAGGAAAATCCCCCAAGGCAGACATGTGAAGGCATCCCAACCCACTGCTCTCATCCCTATGTTTTCCTTCACCAGTGAGCAAATCTGTGAACTCAGCAACACTCATGACAGTAAGCAGGGCCAAATCCAAACATTAATTTGTTTGCGAGTCAGAGCTCAGCCTAAATCCTTCTATGGTCCACCCATGTTTCAGCCATTGTTCTTGTCCAAACATTTACCAGCACTCTGCTCTAGCCTTCTGCTTATTCTCATGGTCCTCTTCTCTAACTTTTCTTTCCATTCCACTTTTTCCTGGAAATCTTGCCAACACTCCACCACACTATGTCAGGAGCACCCACTCCATGCTAATTTTATATTTGTGATCCTTTCATTACTGTCTGGTCTTCTTCAGTCCGGCCTGAAGGCTGGAGACCTGGCCTTGCTGCAAAACTCACTTCACCTCTACCAGGGAGCACCCCTCCCATGGGATGTTATTGGAATACTGCACCTTATGTGCAGAGCTCTGGTAAGCACCTTCTACCCTCCCTGTAGTCACAGGACAAACACATACCTGTATAAAGAGCAAGGCAGGTCTTAATGTGACCTGCCCTTAACTACCAGCCCTTAAACTCTATCTCTGGATGTGCATCTCTCCCCACTGACTATCAAGGAAAGCCAAGGCCTTTGTAAGACCTTCCTTCTTTTATTAAGCAGGATGAATTCAAGTGTTTCTGGACACGGTGTTATTTTCCCACTGTAGCTTTTCTTTCTCCTAATAACAGCTAGGCCACAATCCTCTGAGAAAATCCTCCCAGGAAACAGGATACCTTTGCTTCCCATACATATGCCCTTGTTTGGCTCTAGCATGGCTAAAGTTCAGATAGCTGCTGTTCTCCCAGTGCAGTGAGGTATGCTGCATTCAGCTATGCTGCTCATTTTTAGGCAGGACATGCTTGTCCCATATTTAATCCAGGTGGGTTCTGTTCCTCCACTCCCCAGCTATAGATTCCTTAGAGTCATCTGTATTGCCCCAAACTCCAAGGATATGTCTCACATGCACATAGGACAAGCCTACATCATGCAGTTTCAGTCTGGATGCCATGGGCCTCTTCATCAGCTAGGATGAGCCAGAACAGTTCCAGTGTCTCCAGAGTGGCTGTGCTGGTTTACACCAGTTAAGGAGTCAGTTCACTTGTTCCCAGATCTCCTGGGCTGCATGGAAGGATCACAGTCCCTCTTGGGCTGCTTTCATCTCTTTTCATTCCTTGTGAAATTGTTATGTCTGGAGGATAGTCACTGTTATGAAAAGGCACATACTACCAACACTCTTCTTTCTAGCTTTGACGAGCTTGCCCATCATATGTTTCTCCTTCAAGCTCCCATCCATGACAAGACACTTTGTCCCTTTCAGCCTTTCCAGAGCTACTCTGCAAATCCACTTAGGAAACCATTAGGAAATGGTTAGGAAACCATTCAGCTGGTGTGTGGTGGCACCTCCAAGTATCAAGAGCCTGCATATCCAGCACAGGAAACCTGTTCAGAAAAGCAGTGTTTAAAGGCAAGTGACTTCTGATCCTTTTCTCTGTCACCTCCTCCTATCTTGTATCACTAACTTCCCCAGAGCTGCCTCTTCTCTCTACCTTTCCTTCTCAGCTTATGCACAACAAAAGGCAGAGGATTTTCCAAGAGTTAATTCAGTCAATTGATCCTCCAGGCTATGTCAGATCATAGTTGTTTCCTGAGCACAGTTTTTATTGGCTTGTAAAATAATCATTTGGCTTGTTCTGATCTCAGTAGCAGGTGCATCTCTGAACAGCATGAAAAGATTTCAAGGTCAGAATGTAATACTACTTCTATTCTTCTTTCTCAGCACACTGAAAGAGGCCAAAAGATCCTCTTTGTTCCCAGGCATAATCTCCTCAAATAGCTGATTAGAAATTATATAGAAAATGGAGACTTTTCTGGAGGTACACGGAAGAGAAAAGAGCAACAGAACAAGTTGAAGCAATACAAAATATAATTAGATATTAGGAAACGTATTTTCACAATGAGGGTGGTCAAACACTGGAACTTGCTGTCCAGAGACTGTGTAATGTCCAGCCCTGGGGATCTTCTGAGTTCAACTGGACAAAGCCCTGAGCAACTTGATCTAGATCTGGAGGTGAATCGTGAATCTAACCAAAAGATTGGCCATGCTTTGAGCAAAGGCTTGGACCACATCCAGAGGTGCCTTCTAACCTAAATTATCAAACAAGTTATGAATCTCTAGCTGCAGGACCATCTGTGCTTCCCTTTGTCACAGTTCCCTATGCAGCACCCTGCAGCAACTTCAGTATCTTCTCTGACAGTTCACACTGTCTCAGATTTGATTCACTTGGGGAGCTTCATTAGAGAAGCCCAGGTAACTCCCAGAAGATTGGAAGTTTAAGAGATGACTCTGACATTCTCCACTGCACACCCTCAAACCACCTGAACAGCCCAGAGCAGGGCGTGATGTTGTCTGGATCGACAGGATTCCTGCACAGGGAAACACCATGTGGGACATGCTGCCCATTCAGGTGTGTCTGTTCAAATACATGACAATACTATTCCTGATTCCATGGTACTCATTCTCCTGGATAACCATGCTCCCCACTCATAGTAGGAAGCCTGCTGGAAAGAAGAATGAAATTACTGAATTAACTCAAATACATAATTTTCTGTCCCACTTCTATGCCAGGACACTTGCAAAGTGTTTAGGTAACATTCTCTCCTGGTGAACTCTTGTGGCAGCATAGTATACCTAGAGACTCCTCCCTCACATGAAAGAAACTGTTAACATGTGGGACACCAGGTCCCAGAGCCACCTCAACATTCTCTGGGTTATTTTGGAAGAACAGTCTTAGATGTTCAGAAAGGAAAGTCAAAAGACAAAGGCTAAGAGCCCTCTAAGTGTCTGCTGGTCATGTAGAAAAACCCTCTACAGTTGCTCTTTGCTGTTGCCTAAACATACTCCTCTTTCTTACACCTACTCTTCAGAAAAGAGCCAAATCAACTCAGAGAGTGATGATAGTCTATATCCCAATGTGCCCAGGTTTTGGAATCATTTAGGATCACCTTTTTCTAGGTTGCCATGCTACAGAAATAAATTGCTGCCCTCTCTTCAGTATCTCCAGAGTATGTGCCTCTGGGAGCAGTGGTAGAAGAGTCAGGAGAGGCAGCAAACGGTAGAGGCTTGAGAAGTGCCTCTGGTGTGGGAAGATGCTACCATTTGGGGTTTGGACATGGACCATTCCATGTAGATTAAGACATGTATTTGTACTTATATGTACAGCCCATTTCCCAGCCATCAGTGTGCAGTATGTTTCCCCACTGCACCCAGCATCCTCTTGAAAACTATGTGTGCTGCTGAGCAAGTAGTACAGCCTTAAATGAACTTACCTTGGCAACTGGTAGAGGGATAGACACCTACCTGGCTTTCTCTGCAGAAACTGCCATTCACTGACTTCTCAAACTGATCCCCAGGGTGATTTATAAAATACCTTCAAAGGATAAGCTGGAAGCTCACAGCCCTCTGGATGGTAAAAGTCATGAACTCACTTTTTTATGACACATTACTGCTTACTTCTCACTACTCATCTCTCACCCTTTCACAGGTGCTGACCAACTTTCAAACTGCCCAGTTGATTACCACAGACATATAAAACTCAAGACATTTGTTCTCAGTCAGTTCCTAGGAGCTTGCAGTTTGTGGTTCAGAATAAAAAAAAGAGGTTTTTGTGCCTGGATGTTTGTTTTTTTTTGTTGTGTTTTTTTTTTTCAAATTATGTCATTTGATCAAAAGAAATTGCCCCTTCCTACAACCTATATCTGCTTTGTAGCTCTTAGGGCTTGGTGGTGGCAGCAGTGTTATTACTAGAGCCATGGAGAACCTGTGCTTGCTGTAGGAGCCAATGTATCTCATCTGCTGAAGGCAGCAGATGAACAAAGCAACCCCTAAATTCACGATGAGGGACAAAACTAACAGAGGCAGAGATGCAGACGCACAGTGGGTGAATAGGGCAAAAGAACTGTGTGCACATCATATAACTTGGGAAAACATGTACCATGTGGTGAGAAGTGCTTAAGAAACAAGGGCCATTAACCTTTTTCATCCAGCCTTCCCCTGTATAAAGTGACTGAGACAGGAAAAGAAGATGGCAGAATTGTCCAGGAAAAAAAAAAATCTTTTGGATCCTGTGAGGGTGGAGAATGAAAAAGAGCAGCTGAAAGCAGTGTCACAAGAGAGCTGAAGTAGCATTACAAGGCCTGGGTGGGATAAATAAGCTGACTGGATTCTTAGTGCTGTGGGATGAAATCTATTTAGATGTGACAGAAATCCAAGCAGGGATGATACTTCCCATTCAGGGCCTTCCCACATGCTGTGGAATACCAGCAGACACTAATGGTAAGTTTAATGGCTAGAGTGAGATGAGCGCACACACACATATAAAGCAGGAGAAAAATCAGAGCTGGTGTCTGCTGTAAGCATGCACAGCTCAAGTAAAAAATCAATAAATTCCTGCCTAGTCACACAACACTAGTGGCAAGGTCCCAGTGCTTGGTAGTCATGGAGGATTTTAATTACAGTTCCCACATGTCTGCTGGGAAATGCACAATGCTAAACACCAGCCAAGGGACTTTCTCAAAGAGTTTTAATACAATTTTCTGATTCAAAGCGCTGGAGAGACGTGTTAGACTGATAGCTCAGTAAACCAGTAATGGGATATGGAGCCTTTCACCTCAAGGTCACCTTCTATTGACCCATGGTTATTACCATCTGATTGCTGTTGCCTGTGTGAAATGAGGTGAGGAGCTTGGACCAGTTCCTCATGGCCAAGTGCCTCTATTGCACAAAACCCGCTGCTGCAATTGGTGCTAATTGGCCTCCCTGGTTGCCCTCCTCTGCAGAAGGACAGAGGGCCTGGCTCCCTTCACCCTCCTGGGGGGACATCCCCAGTGGCCATCAGCACAGTGCCTCCAGAGCTGGAGCTTGGATGGTTGAGTGGGTTGAAGCTCTGTGGGGGTCCTTTCCTGGCGGAGAAAGCTCTGTAGGAAGAGGGTGATTCCTCAGCACAGGGAAGCATTTGTAAGGGCCGTCTCCTTTAAGAAAGGGAGAAGCCCCCCTTTCAGCAGTCTCTCCCAGCTGACGCACAATGGCATGCCACCTCCTCGACTGCACAGAAATGATAATCAGAGGTTCGGCAAACAGGAGAGAAAGAGCTGCTCCCTGCCCTCCCGCCCCTAACCACCCCCCCACCCCCCCCTTTCCATCGTATGACTCTGTCACACGAGATGAGGTGGCAGATGGGTCGTCAGGGCCGAATTGACTTTTTTAACCCATTCCTCCCCCTCCCAGCCAGCTCCCAAAGGGGTGTAGGGGGACCAGAAAATAGAGGAAACCCTGGTCCAGAGGCTGGTTTTGCCACGGTGTGGAGTCCAAGCTGTTTGCATGGAGCGCCATGCTGTATCATGTTAGTATCACGGTATTACACCAGTTTCTTGTTTAAAAGATCTTATCTGTGCTGAGGTATTTGGATCCATCCCATCCCAATCAGCAACATTTCCAGTCTCCCACTTCCAGACAGGGGAGATGTATCTGAAAGGCATGGGGGTTGTCGGCATATTACAGAGGGATGGGAAGAACCAGGATGAAAGCACCTTCCTGTCCACGGGCTCCATCTGCTTTGCTTTATGGGCGTTACTCAAACAAGTTGACAGAAAAAGCTCCCTCTCTCCCCCTCCACCTCAGCACTGGCTGCCAGTATCCGCTTAGCCAAGTCAGCTTCACTAGTCAAACCACTACAATGTAGTGTAACCCCTGGTGCAGGGGCAAAGCCTGTGTGACCACTCAGGGTCTTTTGCCACCTGTTTTCTTCCAAGATGCTCTGAACTCCGGCAACCTGAGGAATGGCTGCAAGAGGATGCACCTACCTGGTACCTGCCTGTCTTTGCTGGCTTCTTTTTTTTTTTTCCAGCTGCCATATGTGCTGTCAAAAAGAAAGAGCCTGGAAATCCAAGCTGAGCTCTGCTACTGATTATGTTGTTTCAGTCCAGTTCCATTACCCCTGGTCTACAGGGACCTGGAGTTATGCCACTGATTATTGCCACGCATTATTAACATTAGAAATAATAGTTCCTGTCACAAAGGTTAAGGGGGAGTTGGGGCATCTTCAATGAATTCTGAGGCATTTCCAGCATTCTTTGGGTGTGTGGTGTTATTGTTCTGTTGTGTCATCTTTAGCATGTGCATGCTGCTTGTATTCGATCCCTTTGGCACATTTTTAAAGACCACACCATGAAAAAGGATGCTGCTCAGGAGGAGGCCGTGTGTGTTCAGTTAATGCAACCAGTGCTTTGCTTCTGGGGATGGGTTCCATATCCCGCCATGAGTTGTGGTTTTGCAATGCCAGTACCATCCATAACTGTACAGTTTTACTGTTGCCTTTGTACCTGCCTTGCAACCTCCCCACTAACACAGCCCTGGGCCCCCAGCTCTGCCCTGTGCCTTGCTCCTGCCCAGCAGCCCCTGCTATGCCCTTCTTCCAGCTCTGCCAAAGCCCTTTTCTCTCCATTGCTATTATTTTTTTTAAATAGTGAATTCTTAATCTTCAGTAAATTAATGCACTGCAGTGGTCCTGTCTCTTGTGTCATCTTCCACAAGCAACACCCAGCTGACACTGAACAAAAACTGTTCATGTCATGTGTCTCCTTAGAAGCAGAAACTCAGTAGCATAGGGTAGGGGTCAGCAATCTTTGAAAGGCCACATGCTGCATTGTGGTTTGCTATCTAAAGTTCCTGTGAGCAAGCAGTTAATCAGTGGCATCTTGCCCTCCCTGGGAAGCAGCGGGTGCCCAGCTCCAACTAGATGTTGAAATAAGGAGAAGCTGGGAGCCCTGATCTCTCATGAAGACAAGTTCAGAGTGCAGTAGGCAAAGTTTGCTGCTCACTCTGTTTGACAGGCTGCCACTGCTGCCTCCCACCAGGAAAGGGTTTTCTGGCTCACCCAGCCTTCACTTTTCCTTTCCACGCCTGATAGTGTCATGAGATGCCTTAGACTGAAATGCTGCTCCAGTCTGGAAAGGAGAGACTGGCAAGATTTTTCTATGATCCAGGTAGTGTCTGCACATACAAGATGTGTAACTTTCTTTCTTCTTCTGTTCCTAACTACCCAGAAGTCAACATATAGAATTTAGGAAGGCAAAGGCTCTTCTTTATCCTTAAGAAGTTCCTAGATCTAAACCACACTCAAACAAACTACACTCCTGGTGTAGTGGGCAATGCTGTTGTGTTAATGGCCATAGTTTTCCAGAACCTCACCCAACCACCCATTCAACATGCCAGTACCATCCTTTCCCTTCTAAAAACAGACATTGCCAATGCTCACAATCCAGAAAAGACCTGTGCATTCAGGGATCCCACCAGAGTCACTTGACCTCTGCAGGAATCTTCATGCAACTCTGTGGCCACTGGACTGTTCTCTGAATAAGCCAGAGTCCTGTGCTTAAGAAAAATACGGTGCTCTGTCTGCTCTTCCCCCACTTGCATTCAGGAGAGAGTCCATTTGGGTTTACAAAATCTACAGAGAGTAGCTCCAGCTGCATGTAGGGTTTAGAATCCATTTTCTGCTTGTGCAGCTTCGCTGTGAGAACTGCAAGTCCCTGTCAGATCATGCTCATGCTGTCACCTGGAATCAGATCTGGAGTCCAGCTTGGCTGTTTCAAGCCACAAGGCTGTAAGGTAGCTCTGACAACACAGCACCATTGGGGTCAGAAGCAGAGCCAGGGTCTTGTCAGAGGAGAGAGGTGTGCTGGATACAGCTTGTGGCAGTTTTGGGCATGCACGAGAGAAAGGTGCAGAGGCTTTCCCCTGGATGCAGGTCTGCTTGGTGGTGATGTTGGAGCAGCCTGAGTCACACAACAACATAGGAAAGCCTTGCTATTGTTCTCTGGTGACAAAAAGAGCTCATGAAACAGATGTGCCAAGACCCAGGCTCTTTGGGACACAGATTACTCCATAGATTTGAGCAGATCAGCAACACTCGCTGTGTCCCACCCTCCTCCCCATCCAGCTGTACATGTGTTTCAAAGGACAATTACATTTGTATTTTACAATATACACTGCTCATAAGAGGAGAGGAAGCTACCACACTCCCTGCCCCCACTCCTCCAGGCCCCCATTAAGTCTGTTTGCCTGTGATTTCTTCCAACTGACAGAGCCAGTCTGTTAGCAGTTAAGTTAAACAGAGCTTGTCCTGTAATAACCCCGTTCAGTCTGCTAATTGGTACCAGCACCTACTCCCTGCCTCCTCGCTGCTGGCAGGGCTTGGCTCTGCAGCACTCCTGCAGCAATGCTGCTTGGGTCAACGAGAGAAGGGATGCCACTTGCCAGCCTTTGCTTTGAGATGGGGACTGGTGGCAGCAGCCGGGGGAGGTGAGCAAGAATGGGAAAGAGTTTTGCCAGAGAAAGAAATGACCACGTCCCTCTATGTGTTCTGTTCCCTGCTGCTATAATTGAAGACAGCAGTTGCTCTGCCTGATCTGGCCACAAAGTCATCCTAATCCTCTCCTTATGACATCACAGTTCATTGCTGTGGAAACAATGATGACATCCCAGCATCACCACAGCAACATATGGCTTCACAGCGGGGAAGGCAGACAACGTACTGCACAATCTGGACATAACTATACAGTGTTGTTTGAATGTTAGACCTTTGCAAGGCCCCATGAGGTGTCCAGCTTCCCTACAGATGCAGCTATTGCTGCTACTAAAAAACCTCAGCATTACCTATTAACACACAGCCCTCATACAGCACCATGCACTAGGAACAATACAATCTAAGCAACAGATGAAAATAAAGATGCTGGGAAGGACTACATTTGAAGTGCTGCCCAGTCTCTTGGAGAACCCAGATGACAGGGCAGTTTCCATAGTCAAAGTCAGAGAAGGTATATTGTTTGGTGCTTGTAGCACCTAAATTCAAACCATTGGGATAACCTGTGGGAGTACAATGCTATTTCACCTCCTTGACAAACTACACAAGATGCTTTTAGGTGTCATGTTTCACTCCCCTGCACAAAATAGGTAGAATGATTTCTGCAGTCATTTGTACTCAAAGAACAAACACACTTGCTCATCTGCTCAGTGAGCAGTAACACCCACTGTTTCTGCAGAGCCACTCCCATTAACACTGAATTTCAAATATTTGCTGTCAAGTCACAGGACAAAACAAAACACCAAAAAAAAAAAAAAAAAAGAAAAAAAAAAAAAAAAAAAAAAAAAAAAAAAAAAAAAAAAAGCCAAAGGGATTTTTTCATTGATTAAATCAACAAACAAATGCAAGGAGAGTGCAACTTCGTAGTGAATGCAGTTCAAGCAAAAGAATGAGAAGGCTGAATCTGACAGGCTGCTCATTGTGAAATATTTGTTCCATTCCTATTATTATTATAAGTCACTTGTACATTTCCTAAGCAGTTAACTCTTTAATCCTCACAGGATCCATAGGAAGTCATTACCCATTAAGGGAAAGTCCTGGTTGTCAATGGTGCCAAATGTTTTGGTAGAAGAGGATTCTCTGAACTATTGGGAGGTAGGGCTCTGATGAGACAGCTCAAGTTCTTCTCATTTTGTCTGTGTCCAGGGTAAAACTGGTCCACTTGTTGCTCAGAGAGAACTCCCTGAAGCATGAAAGTGCTTCCAAAACACTGAAGGAATGATTTGTGCCTGCAGCCTTCTCTGCAGGTCTTTGATGTGATCCTAAGGGAATTGTTCACAGGAGTATCTATCAAGTCTGATGCTGATCCCAGTAACTCCTGGGAATAACAGGAGCACGTTCTTTATCCTGAATCCTGATACACCTTTGTGTTGGCTCCTAAGCAACTGGAAGAGCATCCTCATACACAGCAGCCCTGAACTGAGGAGATGCTGCACACCTCTTGCTCCCACAGAGCAGAAGAGGAATTCTTCTCACCACCATTATTCAAAGGCTGGCCTCCAAGATCCCACCCTCCATGCATTCTTTGAAGTAAAAATTATTTTTTTATATTCACTGCCCAAGTGCCAAGGAGTGTGTTTTTGCAGCCCCCTCCTGTGAGGACAGTGTTTGGTGATGCTCACCAAGTGGGGTGGCCTCATCCCCATTAGGCAGGGCTCCAAGCTTCCCCAGTCCCTGGTTCCTTGGTCCTGGAGCTATCCATGGTTAGTGCAAGACACTCAATTCTCATGGTCTTGTGCATTGAAAACATCTGACTTCACATACAATTCCCACTGTAGCATGTAAATCATCCCATGCATGTCACACAATTATTAGCTCAGACCAAGTGGCCCCAGCTCTGAAAGGATAACAATGATCTTGCTGCTTAGTGGTGTGTAGACACAGCCTGGGTTGTGTTGCTGTGTATGTCACAGCATATTTGTGAGCATTGCTAGACATTAGGTGGGTTACACTACTCTGGAGATGGCTGTTTTTGTATCACAGTGCACTTGTGCTGTGTGCTGGGATCCTTAGGAATGACAGACGTAACTGTGGAGAAGGTAAATTATTTGCTGCAATTACTTAACTGACTTCTTAATTTAAAGAATTTTATGAATCTCTGCTCAGGGGAGAAAGCTCAGAAATGGGAGATGCACCCTGAAGCTCCAGGGAGTAGAAGATAAACTTGATTAATTTAGGAGCTGGCAAAGCCCTGCTGGTGTGAGAAATTGTTCAGAAGAGTCCCAAACAGATGCAGCACCTCCATACAGAAGTGGACAACAGCCGTTGTGGTTGGACCAGAGGAAGAACTTCAGTATGGGCTGGCTGTGAAGCCTAAAGCTTTTGGATCTGAGGAGCAGAAGCTAAATCAGCACTTTCCATGTCTCTGAGCTAGCGAAGTAGTTTTAGGCGACCTTGATATGAAAGAGCAGTGAGAACTTGCAAGCCTAATGGTTCTCATTAGTGGTTAATTTTCTTGGTGTGAGGGATAAAAGCACAGAAAGAGCTAAAGCAGCTCCCAGCATCTGAGGGGAGGGAAGGGGAATGCCTACAGAGGATCACCCTTTCCCCAGGCAGTGACTCTAGAGCTTGGCACAACTTCGCAGCAGGGAGAGGTGGAACTGCAAGCCCTATGCTGGGCTTGGCAGTAAGTCTAAAAGTCTGCTTCCAACAACAGTAACAACAAAAAAGCTTTGAGATGAGGGGACAGAGAGACCTGGCAAACTGAGATGAAGGCTGTGGAAAGGTCTGCTCCAACAACCTGTAGATGTAGTAGGTTGGATGCACAGAAGGATGAGACCATTAGCATGGGCTGGAAATAGTGGATTTGAAACCAAAGAAAATAAATATGCCAGAACATCTCTGGTGAGCAAGCCCTTGCAGCTGGGGAGGAGAGGTTCCAAGGCCAGAAGACCACATTGTGGCTTTGTGATGTTATGGTGATATGGAGTCCTTGGGCTGTACTGCATCCCTCACTACTGTCCCAGGCTGAGTGCCTGGCACTAGATCTCACAGACTTTAGGAAGTAAACAGAGAGAGAGCTGAGTGATAAGAGCATGAATACACTGTCTGTGCTTTGAAAAACTTAATGAGCAGGTCATTTCTGGAGTGTGTGAGCTCATAGAGGTCTCCTGGGTTCTTGAAGATTCTCTGGGGAAGCAGATATACCTAGGTTTAGACCTGAAATAACAGCAGCTGATGTCCCAGTGCTGTTTCCAGGCCTCTTCCTTTCCAGGCCTCTTCCTTTGGGTATCTGGCCCAGCATTGAATATAACCAGGTGGGAAACATAAAAGAAAATATACAGAACAATCCTTGCACCTTTTTCTGGCATTTTAAGAGTCATTGGCCTGCTATCAAGTCAGTGGAGCTCTACTGCAGGTCTTGGATCAGTCATATAAACTGGCATCCATTGGCAGGTAGTAGGCTGATCTTTCGGTGTTGAAAAACCAGCATTAAAAGACAATACTTTGGAGTATGGTCCCAGGGATGAGGAATAAACTGATGAGGAATTACATCTTCCTCCCACTGGCCAAATGATGATGTAGCAAATCCCTCTTCTCATTTGTTTGTAGCAGCTGTGAAACAACTGGCCATGCTGACCTTTCAAACAATTTCAGAGTCCTCTGAAATATCTGAGAAGCAACTCAGATATTTTGGTGCCCTTTCATCCAGCTGTTTGTATCCTTAGGGTAAATCCACAGCTTTGGGACCCATCAGCCTGAAGTCTTTACTGTGCGGTTTTGCTTGCTCTTCTGAAGACTCACATTTTTTGGAAAGCAAGGTGACATCCCCCAGAAGCAAGGGCTATTCCTTCCAGCCACAGCAGGCTGGCCGTGTTCAAGTCCTGCTCACAGCTGTGAGCTGTGACAGATTGTAAATCTGAGGTCTGGAGTGGGAGAACAGCTGGGTGGCCATCAGAGGTGGCTGCTGGAGAGCTGTCAAGTCACTGTCAAGTCACTGTCTGACTCAATCAGTTCTAGTAACTGGCAATGTTCAGCAGACCACTCTTGGTAATTCCCAGCAATCACCTTCCTTCAAAAAGTGGAGAAGTAAAAAATGTTACTTGATCACAAACCTGAAGAAGATGGTGTGAAATGTATCTTCAGCTTGTTTCTGAATTGCTTTAAAGTATAAAAGGGGAAGGTGGGAGAGGGAAATATAAATAAATGCATACCAGATATTCACTCTAAATGGTAAGACCTCTCTATTAACTCATGCCCCCTTTTCAAGCAGATTATTTGTCATTGGGTTCTCTGCTTTCTTAAGTTTGTGATTTCACATGATTTGGAGAAGACATTTTAGTTTCTTGACATCACACAGGCAACCATCAAGATAGTCAGGTATGTGACCTCACCACGTTCTTGTGGCTTGTTCTGTTGGAGACTCCACCAGCCTGATAGCTTCTCATTCGTTTGCAACCTTCCCATGAAGAGGGGATGCAGTATTGTTCCCTTTATACAGCTGAGTAACCTGAGAGCCTCAGCTCATGCTGCAAAGCTGCGTATGGGAAGTGGATCCAGATCCAACAATCCCAAATGACTTAGCTCTAAAAGTCTCATTGTGAAATCCTTTGTTCAAGCTGTCTTTTCAGTTGCATGGTGCTGTTTCTGGATTTGATGGACCACCCTAGAGTTCATGTTGTTTCCTCGACCCAAAAATTAATCTATCATTTAGTTACTGTCAGGGCACAAACCCTATTCACTTGCTGAGGTCACAGAACTTCCTACAGAAATGCTTATCACCTGCAGAGAATATGATGCTTAGTTAAAATTTAATTCATAGTTAGAAAATAAAAAATCCTCTTATGATTGACCATTTGCATTACAGCTCTCTAGCGGGTGAGAGAGACTAGGGACTTGTCATGCTGCGAACTTGGAGTAGGAATCAATCCAGGTAGGAGCAAGTAAGTCTGCAGCTCTCCAGATGGTTTTTAGCATATGTGAGTAGCTCTAGACTCCTTTCTCTAGCCTGGGTCCTTGGACACATATGTGCAACAGAAGCAGACTAGGGGCTGTGTAAGGGAGAGGTTGGACTGAAATTCTGGCTCTACCCTCTTGGTAATTGCTTTTCTTTATTTAATATCTACTCCTGGAGCACAGCTTAATTCTAGAACTTGCATTTCTTCCCATTAAATGCCATTACTCAGGCACTACACATCTAGATGCTAACAGACTAAACGAGATAAAGGACCAGGGGTGCATAATTGTGATACTAGTGTATATCACATCTTACATAGCAGGTAACTACTCTTTGCTGTTAAATGGCTCCCAGAGGAGATTTGTCTCTACAAGAACAGCATTTCACACCACTGGTCACTGTAGTGATGGGAAAAGCACACATCCTTACTCCCTTGAGTCCTGCCACATGTTGTAAGCAACTGGCTTTGCCTTCCAGCAGCAGCCCTTAGGCACAGCAATTTGTCTTGCTTGGGAGAGTGGATACACCTCGTGCCTCCTCAGATTGTTTTGATGCTCTTCTATGGCGAGACCACATTTAAAGAAACGAAACAAGTCAGTTATGCCAAACCAAAGGGTTTGACATTTGATTGCAAGTTTTGGGAAGAGATATGACATGTTTGTTATTTTTTTCTCATCCATGGCCAGCTAGAGTGTGGTTCAAACACTTCCCACCACAGCAGCACAGCCTTATACAACAGACCAATTTCTTAAGTCATCTTTTTGTTTTGGTTTGTGTGGGTTTTGGGGTGAGTGTCAGGTTTCCTTGTTAGATTTGGGAGCTGTGTGGTTGCTGTCAAACCTGTCATTCATGTCTCAGAGGCCTCCTTCCCTGTACACCTAAATTAGGAGTAGTTTTTTAGGTATTTTTGTTTTCAGTTGCTCAGGGGCTGAGAGAATGCCAGTGAAATGAGGAAGAGCTTGATAGAGAATTAATTTCTCTGAAGGGAAGAAGGAACCGCAGACGTCTGCTCTTCTATTCCTATTTACCTTCTTTTTCAGGAGGTCATTTGAACTGTGAGCATAAACTTACATTGTGGTTTGCAAACTGATACTCATCAGAAGAGTGTTCTGGCGTCACAGAGCATTTTGTGTTTCGGTTTCTTCTTTCCTAGCAATTTTATGGCTTCATAATAACTTGCAACACATGTATCTCGGAAATATTATTTATACAGAATTTTCATGGTATCACAGTTAAAATTACTTGACAGAATTCTCATAAAGATGTCCCTCACATGGCAATGACCAATAACTCATTTCAAACTTTGACTTCCTCAGTGTCTTGTGTATGGTATAGCTGCAGGATTTCTTCATAAGAACTGACTGAAAGATTCATAGCCTTCAATCTGTCTATGTTGAGAAAGGAGCGGGTGGGGGGCACTTTGCTCGGTGTAGATTTGCAGACACTTTCTATCCACTCAGTTATGGACCCACTTTTCACACAGTACATGACCACCCCATGGAACTCATTGCTGCAGGATATTGTTGAAAACAACTATCTTAGTGGCTCCAACAAGTCACAAGACAATGCCTCTCACTGTCAAATGTAATGGTCTAGCCAAAGCTTGATTTCTGCAGTGCTAGGAAGAGATTGAGAACACAAGGGAAAAGTTCCCTCTGTGAGGGCCCAGTTTTTATGCTTTAGTTGTTGTCAAAGCTAAGAGGATGAACTAGGTGGACTTTTGATCTAACCTAGTATAGCACTTAGTTCAAATTTACACTGGCTGTGAGTCAAGCCTGGTTTCTAACACAGTTTGTTGTGAAATCCTTGCTCTCATTCCCGGTGTTGTTGCACCCATCCCACAGAGGTTAGTGAGTTTGTATCTCAAGGAAAAGGGAGAGTACTTTCTGACTGCAGACACATTGGTACTGTCAGGCCTTGCCCAAGCCTGCTTCTGAGATCTTACTAAAAGATCCACTTATGTTTTTGCTTCCAATAAATAAAATGCTAAAATCTAACTGAACTAACAGATGTTAAGGCTCTACCAACTCTCTATCCATACAGTGTGATGACTCTTTCATCATTTTCTCAGACAATTTCTGAGTTTTCTCCTACCCACAGTTACATGGGTAGTGGGCTCTAGCACAGACTCTTAGGCCTTCCCATCCCCCCAGTTCAATCTCAACACAGAACCAAAGATTTACTACCTTAAGCTCACAAATGAGGAGCTTTGCTCTGCTAGACTGGCCTAGGACAGAAGAGTAAGTGGACTCAAGAAGAGCTTTCTATCAAGAAGTAATGGCATGTACCCTGTTTTTCAAGTCCCCTTCACAAAGCCTTGAAATCTAAGACAGTGGTTTTTGTACTTGATCTGTCTGGGATTGTCTGGGACTGTTAGGATTTCTGTCCACTCATTGTCAGGGCTCTGATGAAAATATGTACGGTCACCTTTGCTGGGAAGTTTGTATTTTTACCATCTTGAGATCCTTTGATTGACGCAACAGTACCAAATTTCTTGATCTGGAGCTTGACATATTCTCACCCAGACACAATAATACTTACACTTCTATCCAACTTCCTTCATGGCAAGGCTGCCTCAACAGTCCATAGCCCTTCTGCACTGCCACAGACTGGTTTCTTCAATGATCTAGAAATGAAGATGTACAATAATACAAGAAGGATGTGTAAGGAGAAAAGGAAGATGTATAACAAGATAAAAGTGATGCAAATGCCTGCTGGAGAAGAAGGGACTTGAGGAAGCTTAGGAAGACCCCGCCCAGTTGCTCAGCAAAAGGGGGTTCTCCATTGCAGGAGAAAACCCAGGATAATGAAAATAAACTAAGGCAGCCTGGAGCCCTCCTCTGACCCATGGGTTTTATGGGGCTCTAGGTGATCTGTGGCAATTCTCAGGGAGTAGGCTGGCACTGTGGGCATGGTGTAAATGGGCCCAGAAAAGCATATCACTGAGGTTCTAATGCCTTAATCTCAGCCAGTGTACAACCCCTGCTGCAGGTTCTCTCACCCATCACATAGGAGATAACACAGAGAGAATGACTGTAGGCTAACTCTTGTCTGGCAAGACCCTAAAAATTCCAGGATGTGTTTCCTCGGAAAGTGGAAGAGAAGGTGATCATCAATGCAAGTGTGCCAGTGGTCTCACAGTGGACAGCTGGGAACACCTGCCCTTTCTCACCACAAAAGCAGTGGAGGAAAAGAAGTTAAAGGATGGGGAAATCTAGTGGAATAACACACATTTTAACACCAACCATGAACTTAGTAATACTTAGAAGGGTCCTGGGTAGCTAGAAGGCATGGAGACATTGCAAATAGCAGTAAGTCAGGCATTTTTTCTTCCCATTATTGTTGCTGACTTTTGAGAGTTGGCCTGGGGAGTTCAGTGAGTTTCACTCTCAGGGGATGAGGGGAGTACTGTCTGGCTAAAGTTAGCTCTGTACCATCAGGCCAACTTCTATAATTTTGAAGGTGTTCAGCAAGGCTCAGGAACACTGTAAATAATGACCACATGTATCATATGAGTTACCCTGCTCCAGCACCTGTCGTTGCCTGCTCATTGACTGAGCTGCTTAGCTTGAATTGACACTCATGACATAGGGTGAAAGGTAGTGTTGTGGAAATGTGTTTACTTCCACTTGCCCCCCACCCAAGCCATGACACCTTTCCTAGGAGCATTAGTGCTGGCTACTGGTCATCAGATGGAAAGAGGTGGCTGGTGGGATTAATCCCATGTGCACATTTCCAGTGGTGCCCTTTTTCTTCTCTGGTCAACAGCTATAAGGACTGCTCAGGTTGCCATACCCCACCTGTCTGGGAACTCCAGCAAGGCTGAAAGCTGGCACTTTGCTTTATTAATAGAGTGCTATTTCTTGTGGCTTTCTCTTAGCTGTAGTTATAGCCTGTCTGGTCATTAGCAGCTTCAGGCTGTCACGCAAGCAGAGGGAAGACTGCTCATCACTCATCAAAAGCTGGGCTTATTTGTGCGGTTTCAATTTTTATGCAATTTTTAAAAGTGAAAACAGATGTCACAAGTTTTTTTATCTCCATTACCTTTGTAGGGTTTTTATCCCCATTAAACTTGCAAAGAAAGACTACATGCCATCAAACTTTTGGTCCAGTAACTGCAAGAAGCCCCCCGAGGCATAACAGCCCAAAGCTATATAGCTTGGTTACACAAAAAGTCTAAACACTCCAGTACTGGTGTTGTACAGACTGGGAGTCTTAAAAGCTCAGACTGATGCAAGATACAAAAAAAAAAACCCAAAAAACAAAACCAGAAACAAAACAAAAATCTTCCCTTTTCATGCACTCTTCTTTCATTTACAGCTCAGAACATCTGTGAAATTCTATCCTCTCTCTTCTGGTGATATACCTGCTTCCATTGCATGTTGTGTGTACCCAAAACATTGTCTCTTCTGAGTAGCCCCTGCAGTTGCAAAGTGCTTTTGGCAACAGAAGCTTCCCCTCTGGCATCAAAGAGGCAGTGGTGACTCTGTCCAGGCAACATGTCCACCCTTTGCTGTCTGGTAGACAGCCCAAAGGTAGGTACAGGATTTGAAATGGAATGGAAGGTATTTTAAGGTATGGGAGATAAAGGAAGGGAATTACAGTATTGCAATCCAGTCACTGAAGGCTAGATTTCAATAATTATGCTTCTCCCAACAGACTTCACTTATGTGAGCTCACATCTCAGAGCAGCAGCTGCAGCTTTACAGGAGACCATACTGGTGTTCCTTTTCCAACAAAAATACCCTTAGGTCTGCTTTGAAGTTGGAATTGAACAAATCTTCCTTTAAGCTGCTTTATGTTGCATCTATTTCAGGCATCAGAAGGGAATTCATCTGCACTTCTGCATTGCTGTGCCAGCAACCAGGAAGTGCAGCAGCATCCAAGGGTGATGTCTAATCTCCCTACTGATGTCTAATCTCTCTACCTATGTCACCAGTTTGCACACCACCATAAAATAGTACCATGCCAAAACACACAAGCAGGCAAAAGAGACAGATCTCGTCTGTTATGCCCAGGTGACAGCCACTATTCATACAACATTGCTCTTTATAGGCTTTGGCTGAGCTGTGCAGAGCCTCCTACAAACAAAGCAGACAAGGCAGATTCTGCTATGAAGCATTCAGCATGTAAGGAGACAAAAGAGTGATGGGAACAGAGAGAAAACAGAAAGCATTTTTTTTCATTATTGCTGAACAGGTCAGCAGCATTAGGTAATACAATGCTGAATTAAATACCCAAATGCAGGTGCTTTCTCTAGGACTCCTGGATATAATCTAGTCTACTTGAGAAGGCTTTGTTTGAGAAATATTTAGGGAGATGTTCACTGCTTTGATTTGGGCTCACAGGCACATCAAACGTGTTGCAGCTGTGTATCACTGGAGGTGAAAAAAACCACCTGACAGTGTAGAATGGGGCAATCTGTCAAACTCATAAAATCTTTTTTTCAGGTCCCATTTCTAGGAATAAGAGAAATATTTATGCACAAACTACTAAACATTCTTGCATCATTATGCTGTTAACTCCCTTCTGTACCAGACAGGAAGGGCCATTAGACCTTTTTCCAATCTTTTTTTTGGTAAGATTTACCCATGTAAATCCTATCAGAAAAAGGTATTTGTCATTTTAAAAAATTGCTTAGGTGTGAAAGGTGGAATGTGAGGTGGTGTTTTACAGGAAGAGCCTGCCCTTTCTTCCTGGAGCATTCAGTCCATGTGTTACTGCATCTGCCATGGCATTCCAGAAAGATTGCCCCATTGCCCATTTTCCAAAGCCAATGTCAATTTAAATAAATAAATTATTTTCTTATATTTTTCAATGCACTAAAATACCAAGCAGGAATATTAAGAAAAGATGCATGGATTTTGCTCTGGTTATTTACAGAGCTGTTTCACATCAGGATCATTGTTTCATTGATAGAAAGGTAAATCACAGCCAAGCCAGTAGGAAAGGTGAGACAGCTAGGATGGCAGGAATCCATTGCTTCAAGCCATTTTCTCAGAAAACTTTTTCTATTTCTTTTTCCAGACATCTCATAAGTTTTTTGTTCTGTTTTTTTTTTTCCCAAAAACATAATTGACTTAATCAGATAGATAGTTTTTTTTATTTTTTTTTTTTAAAGAAGGAACACAGACATAGGCTACAGCCCCACCCAAGCGCCTTTCTGTCTGGGAGGAATTTGAGTCCCAAATATTGAATGTTCCAGTCTGGCATGCTAAATGACACACAAATATCATCTGTGGTACAAGTGAAATGCTTTGGTGACTCATCGGACAGTGCCTGAGGCTTCTAACGGTTCAGTTGCATCCTATTGTTGCATTTGCAGCCCTGTATAAAACACAACCTGAAACGTACCCAGTGTAAAAAAAAATGCAACAAACAATTCAGTGCAGACCCCCTAAGAGTAACAAAACACACCCTAAATGTTCTCCTTCAATACTAGCTGCATTAGTTTTATAAACAAGTAGTCATAACTGGCCTTTTTAAGGGTTCAGAACTGGCATCCTGGGTAGAGAAGCACTAAAAAAAGGAAAACTCACTGGGCTTTCGATGTCTGCACTTTGTACCCATTTCACTGAGCTGCCCAGGTTTTTCTGTGAGCTGAGGCATGCCCCATCAGATAGCACCACTGTCATCATTCACCACAAGATTCTCCCCACCTACCAGACATGCAGAATCCTGATGACAAGAGCAGCATCTTTGCAATCATTCAGGGCTTCACAGCAGGATGTGGTCCAGGCCCTCCTGCTGAGCAGTGGGATCACGGTACTGTCTTCTTGAAGGTGAGACAATATCTGCTCAGGTAATAACTGGCTGGACTGTGCTCCCTCCACAAAGCGAGGTACAAAACACACTTGTTCAAAACTCCTGAAAAATTGTTTAGCATCACATGAAAGATAAGCAAGTTTCTGGTTTAGAGCTTGCTGCCTCAATGACCCTATATGAAATGAAAAAAACCTACCATTTTCAGAAAGGCAGTGACTGTGAGTGTGATAAATTTTTGGATTTTAAGGCAGTTAGGGCTATGTAGTTCCTAACTCAGACCAAAAAACTTCCCCTCAAAACAGGCTTTCAAGTTATATCCATACATTACAGAATCTTGTGCTGTGTTGGCAAGTAAAATGAATTTAAATAAGGGAGAGGCATGGTTGATGTCTGCTTGAGGTTATAATGCAATGCTTAAACATGCACATACATAGGGAAATATAAGCCTACTGACGAAAATGCTGAAGAAGCTGACACAGCAAGGTAGCTGCAGCCTTGGTTTGTGTAGCCAGTGGAAGCTGACCTGCAGTAAGAAGGACATATATGCAAAGGAGTGAAGGATGAAGTGAGGTTCAGTGGCACGAGTGTCTTTTCATACATGGCTTGTTCAATCCATTCTATATTGGCTGGGGTCACATTGCCCCAGAGGTTTCAGGGCTCTTTTCTGCCCTAGAGTTTCAGCTGCAGGATCACAGTCTACCTTCACCAGGAAGCTGCAACTTCCAGCCAGCAACAAACTGCAGCATCTGTATCCTGTCCAAACGACTCCAAAAGCATAGCCAGCCTCTTCATTAAAAAGTCTACCCTTTAACTGACACGTCAGTGGTCCCATGCCTCTCTCTCCCTCGCCAGCCAGGAGCGAGCCTCCAGCAGACACAACAGAGGCTGCCCTTCCTGGGACCTGGGACATCTGAGCTGGCACTGGGTGGTGGTTTAAATGAAGCCAATGAAAATACTGCATTTCATACCATGAGAAGAGACTCTGCCCCATTATTGTTGAGCTCTGTTCTTCACTTTATCTGCACACCATCTCCTTTAGCATCTCACCATTTCTTCAACCTCCATCACAGCACAAACCACCCCGGCAGGCCTGTGCACTTGCAAACAGCTCACAACAGCAACAGCCAAAGGCTACATTTTTCATTCACATTGTTTGTTTTTAAATACAGTAAATACATTAATTAAGTATATAGAGGGAGTAGGAAACATGAGGTGGGATGGAGAGAATTGGCCAGCTATAAATAGCAGATAGAATAAGGATAACTGCAAATTATAGGCTGCAAGGCTGGTCTTAGTGTGGAGGCAGCACCTGCTACTGGGAGATTTTAACCGTTTTGTTTTGCTTTTAAAATAAAAACTGTTTACAAATGTGGCTTTTTGGGAAAACATCACTTGATCTCTTGCAAGTGTTTTTCCTACCTGCTGTGCAGCAATTGCCCCACTCCATGCACCAGAAGCAAGTTATGGCTTTCAGCAAGGACTCCCCTTACCCCCGACCTTTGCATTGTGCTGGCAACATGGGCAGCTGCCTGCAGATTAGCAGGATGGGTCACAGCACATAAGCTGACCTTATGGGAGGCTTAAGGCTTTTCACAGAAATGAAGGGTTTGGGAACAGGCGGCTTGGTTAGATGAGGGGAGCATGGGGAGGGCTTTGACCTCAGGGTCACAACGGGAGGGGACCCTGAAAGGTCTATCAAGGGAAACATGCACCTGCACTATAGATAAGCCTTGGAAACCTTTCTGAGCAGGTGAATAAAAAGGATGCTGATGTAGAGGCTTGTCCTGAGATAGCCACAGAGCCTTCATGGAAAGGCTTCCAGAGCAGTGTGGATAGTGCTGCTGAGCAGGCTGAGCATGAGCTGCTGGAAGCAATTACAGGGTGCAGAGGCTCAATAATTTTGTTTTCCCAGAAGGGTAGGTTGTCATGGACAGGAGGGATCACCCAGTATGGCTTTCACAGTGGCTGGCACCAGCAAGCATGTTCCTGCAGACACCACGATGACTTGCTCTGACCCCAGGCCTCCATTCACAGACCATTGCCTGCAGTGGCTTCCATTCAGACTAACTCCACTTTTCCCTGGGCAGAAAAAGGATGCACACTTCTCTCAGTAATGCAAACATTACAGTGATTCTGGAGCTGCCTGTACCTCACCACCATCCTGGGACAGTCCCTGTGGCTGAAGGGTTTGCATGAATGGCGTATTTGCCAGTCAAGCCTCTGCTTGAGAGAAGAAAAGGCATGAATTCTTTGCCTGGCTAATGCTCTGTCATACATCACTAGGCACTGAATTTCAGCCATTACTACAGCTGAGCTCAGTACCTTGTGTATATTTCCCCCCAAATCAGCTTTTCTGGACACAAAGCCTTTAAGAGATGGGGAGCCTTGGGCCCCTCCCACTCTGTTTCAATGTGTGCCAGCACACCCTGTTCTATGTGCCTCATTTCTTATTTACATTTGCCTGGCTTTAAATTGCAATCCCTGCTGCTTGTTACGCCTCCCTCTGCTAGATGAAAGAGCCCTAAAATGTCAACCCTTCAATGTTATCATCTGCCCTCTGCTATTATTACCTTGCAGTAAATAAAAGGGGCTTCCCAGTCATTATTTTATACCCCACACTCACAGTGCTTTTTCAGATCAATTTGTTTTCACTCCCCTTATCTGCATTCAAGCCTCACCTCCCTTTCAGTGTTTCCATTGCCTGCTCAGGGACCTTTCTTATGTCTCCTCTGACCTCTGGGAGAAGAGCTGAACTGACTCAAAAGGGGGGACTGGTGAGAGGACATCCGATCTCTTCACGGACCAGCTGACCTGATGTTGAACATGGCCAAGCTTTTGTGAATGTCCGAGCTTCTCACTGCTCATCCCAGGAAGATAACATGATTGCTTGCTTGCCTGTAGAGTTACATCCCCTTTGGCACAAACAGCTTGTACAAGACATGTCAGTTTGTGTGACTTGGTACTTAGCTATAAGGACTTTCATCTTCTACCTCGTGCCCAATTACCTTTCAATAGAATACTTTGGACTAAAAACATTTTATTTTATACACCCTTTCTTTCCCAGGGTACATAAAATAACATCAGGGCAAAAGCCTTTCTGCATACAACTGCAAAAACCAACTTGACTGTGGATGCTCATTGGCTTTTCTCCCTCTCTCTTCTAAATCAGTGTTTTTTCAGTTTGGCAAGAATCCATTCAATTCCATAATCACTACTTGATAGTACATGGGAACTAGAAATTGGTCTTAAGAGAGTCAGACCAATTTAATTGTCCAGCTTGAGAAAAGTTTAAAATCTCTCAAGTTCAAAAGCTAGAAAGAAGGTATAGTTAAAAACATGTTGAAAGCCACTGAAGACCAGTTTAGACTACATGCCAGTGAAATGTCTTTTAAGGGCTGGTAGGAAACTGTGTTTAGGTTTAAAATACAGCTTTTCAACCTTCTGGTATGGCTTTATGAAGTAGAGGCAGCATCACTGTTCCCCAAAATATCCTAACCACATCATGTTAGAAGTGGAGCTTTACTACTTCACTTTGTTTCCTAGATACCAACATTTTTTTTATAGCTTAGTAGTAGAGATAAGCAGTGAAATTTGGCATTCAGTCTGCAACTTCATAAAAGCCTTTTAAAAATCTCATACATATATATGTATATGCATCTGTAACAATTAAGAGTTGCTCACATAGTAACAGTTTCTGACAACTGGTAACCTTCATCCTGAAGACCCACTCATTCCTGTCCTAGGGCCCCATCAGCTCAGCCCCGGAATCCCCCGCCCCATCTCTGCCCCTGCCCCACAGCACCCTCCATCCCAGTCATCCTAGTTCCCTGGCTCTGCCCTACATCTCTTTCCCACCCCAGCCCCATCTGCTGCCAGAGCACTCTCTCTTTTCTCCTCTCACCCTTCCCAGCTCTGCCAGTCCCTTTACATTCATCACATTAAAGAAAACATTTCATGGTCATCTCTTTTATCTCCTTCAGTGAACAGTTAATCAGAAAAAATGCTTTCATGTTGCTAAATCAGGGCCAGTGGGCAAAGCCAGGCTGACAAGAGACATTTTCCTCTGCCACTAACCTGGGCTAAATAGTATTAATTACAGAGGCTGGGCTTTGATTGCTGGAGTGTGGTGGGGCTGGTGAGAGCTCTCTCCTCCCCCTCCCACCACAGACCCATGCTGCACCTCTCTTACCTGCCTGCCCTTTGCCATCATCCCCATTCTATATCATGGCACAATTGCAAGTGGGATACCCTAAGTCTTCGCCTGGGCTGCTCAGGCAGCATTCCTGGGAGATCGAGGTCCATGGGCTAAAGGTTGGGGACAGGCCTCCAGCCCAGCTGGGTGGTTGGGGTATCTTTGTCCTTGCTTCACCCATGACAGTCTGCCCAATGCAATGTTTTTTTTCAGGGCAGGGACTGCTTCTTTCTATGTGTTTCAGAGAAGCTGAGAGAAGGTTTGGGAGGCAACTCAAAAGACATCACCCTGTCCCGTGTTTCTCAGCCTATAGTCTGTGGGCCACAAGTGGTCTTTCAGATGTCAAGGGGACTGCAAAATGACTGCAGACAATTTTGGGAGAGGGACACATCCATCCTTCACACATCAGAAAAGGAGCAAACACAATTGGCAGTGGGAGTAGAAGGCAAAGTGAGGGCAAAGCACTGCAACTCAGACCTGCATGGGGAGGTCCAAAGTCATTTATTGTTTTTCAAAGAAAGAAAGATCAAGAAACAGAAGGCAAGTCTAGACCCACAGTGATTTATGGTCCCTATTTCTGCATATCTCCACAGATATTATGAAGGAAATGATGGGAGCTGGACATGGCTTCAAGTTTTCACCAGAGCTTGATGTTGTGCCCTCCTCTGTGTTTGCAACAGAATCCCCCAGGTCTCCCAGGTGAAGGCAACAACTTCACATCACACCAGCAGCAGCAGCAGCAGCAAGCAGCTGGTTAGCAATTCTGCTGACCTGGCTTTCTGCAAATTATCAAAACAGTCCAAATCCCCAGACACATGAATCATGGCTGAAACATGGCTGCTCTTTAAAGGCAGAATGCCACTATTTTCCCTGTGTCTCTCCAAGCTGACCAGAGGTTTACGAAAGTGACCACGGAGGAATTTGCACGGCAGTCACTCTCTATTTCAGAGACCTTCTCTTGGGATGGGTGGCACAGCTGAGGGCCTGAGTCGAGTTGTGCTTTACACTGATTAAGGTGATTGTCTCCAGTGACCCGTGGTGGCAAGCTCTGCTCCCATGCAGCTGTCAGGCAGCACAACACTCCGGGCAACAGGCATCTCCAGACTTACTGCAAATCTCAGGTGGAGCAGCCCAGCATTTTTAATGTTTTTTTTTTGACTGATGCTGTTTCTCCAGTCAGCACCCCTGTGTGTTTATAGCTGCATTTCCACTGCATAAATATCCTTGGTGAGAGCTCAACTGTGTGTCTTTTGCAAGCTGAGGTCCCAACCTATGATACTGCAGACCCCAAGTTCTTCCTCTTCATGCTGCAGCTGGTTTCTGCAGATTTCTGCAGGTTTCTGCATCTCCTGATCAAATGTTTTGCTCCACCATTGTGAAAAGAGTAGAGACAAGCAGAAGTGATAGATTTTTTCCCAGTCTAGACTTTGATCTTTTATGTATTCTTCCTAAGGATACACAGACCTGGTCTTTCCAGACAGTAGCAACAAGTTGGAGTCTCCACCAGGTCAAAACAGCACAGGGCCTTGAAAGTCTGTTGTCACAGTCTAACCACTTAGCCCCATTTTCTCTCTACAGCAAAGAACTGGAGAACTGGGAAAACACCTAGAGTGGTCAGGGCCCAGCAACCCAACTCAGTTAAACCTTGATATACCAGTAGCTTGCATAGATCCAGCTCCACAAGGCAGGTTTACTGCAAGTTCTTCAGGCACAGGGCCTTTTGGACTCTCTGAACCTCTAAGGCAAAAGACCTCAGACTTGTCAATAGCTTCATTTACACTTTAAAATTAAAGAGCAGCACTTACAGGTTGAAATATGCAACTAAGTACCCAAACTAGGTAGTTGCCCCTATGCTATTCTTTGTGATATTCAAATGTATTTTAAGCTGACAGTCCTGTATTTCCAGAATACAATACAGTAGTTACATGCAACACCCCAGAAGAGCTGTTGAAGAGGCAGAAATTGACATTTTGATGATAGGAAGGCAGTAAAGAGGCTCAGGATAAGCACTTTCTCAACCAGCATGCAGCAGTGAAGAAAACTAAGGTTTGAGTTGTCATTGATGAATTTGGTCTGAATGGCATTCCAGAGTCCTCACTGCAGTATACTTCAGACCACAAACAATGCAGCTGCATCTTCTTGTATTAGATTCAAATATTTAGGGCTCTCTTCATCATCAGAAAGACACAAACCTTATTTATTTAAATTTGGGGGGGGAGGGTAGTTGGTTTGTTTTTTTGTTGGTTTGTTGTTTTTTTTTAATAAGAATACATGTAGAAGATAAAGCCTAGTCTTTTCTAAGAGGACAGATTTAGTTTCAAGCTTTGCAGCAGTGGAATAATGTGCTTGCCAAAAGAGTTGCTCCTTTGGAAATTGTCTCTATTATAATTTGTTTTCTGCCTTGAGGTGGGATAGTTTATGTCCAAAGCCACTTGATTTGACTTATTTCTTTGTTTATTTTCAGTTCTTCAGGCTGTCACTGTGAATAGTGGGTCTTTGGTGCTCGAAAACAATTCCTGGACAAATATTGTCTTCCATAGGCTACAGTTTATTCAACAGAATGAATCTTACCTCCATTGAGTGGGTGTCTGGTGTCTTTAGGGAAGGTATGACAGAAGGTAACAGAAGGCCATCATTCTTTGCTGAAGTTTTGCATGTGGAGGGCCAGGCCATCCTCCAGTCAGAGCAATGAGCCTGGCTTGCCTGAAGCTCTCCTGAGCTCCATACTTGGGAATCTGCTGCCACATGGTGGCATCAACTCTCCCTTCCTGGTCCTAGGAATCCCTCCTTGGCTTCCAAGAGATAGTACTTGTGGGAAGAGCACTTCTGAGCTCTGTATTGTAACAACTCCACTGAGTTTTCAGGGACCCATTCTGGAACTTCTTTCCCGTTTGAAGCTACACAAAAGCACCATGGGTGCTGGCAAAAATTCTGATAGGATCTCAGGTACATTGGGGTCAGTAGATAGATCTGTAAATTAAAGACCTTTATCAAACCTGATGGCACTAGAAGTGTTTTCACAATGCAGAACAAGGTCTGCATCTATCTGCTTGCATTTCTGCTCTACAGCAGTTGCACCAGGCAGGAAAGGAAACTATTGGTATTTTCCCTGTGCCTGACAGAGACTTAAAAGCAGAAAGGCAGGTAGCCATGTCCTGCTCAGAAAGCATGCATTTACAAAGCAGCTGCTCATAACAACGGTGTCTGCTTTCTTCCAGATGGGTGGTGGCATCTGTGGGTGGAAAAAACTTGGGAAGTACCCTGGGGCCACCTTTGCCTTGGGGACTGTGGCAACATGCTCAGAGACTACTGTTCCCACCATACTGCTGTGTACAGTGATGGAGATGGCTTTAGTCAGTAGTCTTGCCTGGATGGGAAATGCAAGGAGAAATCCAACTGAAGAGGGAGGGTGGCAGGGCAATGGAACTACTCAATGGATCACCTAAGTAGGGCCACTTGATTTGCAAGAGACTGAGGGGAACCTATCCCAGACCAACAATGCCCAGGGTCTGAAGACAGAAGGACTGATGTCTGGAATTGTTAGCATTCCTTCTTTCCTCCACCTCAAGGCAAAGTTGAAGTCTATGCAGCAGCATCTCCTGGATGCAGGAAAAAATACAGACTGTGCAAGGATGGTGAGTTACCATGGACTTTCCTCCCATCCCATCACATGGCCAGTGGTAAAAGATGCATCTCTTTCCTCTTCCAGCTTCTTCCCTGCTGCAGGCCTCTGGCTGTGAAAATAATGCTGGCAAGTACACCAAGTGCTGCCTGAGGGAAGTCACACAGGGTGGGTATGGTGACATCAGGAGCACTAAAAAAGGAGAATAAGTATGGGGAGGTGTGACCTCTTGGTAGGGAGAGGGACTGAATGGAGAGGGAAAAAGGAATAAGTGTGCTGTGGACAGAATATTAAGAAACAAGGTGCCATGGTGATGCTCAGAAGCACTTGGTGCTCAGGCTTGCAGAGCAAGAATTGGAGTGACTACCTCTCTAGCAGGCCAAGGGGACATCTTCATGACCCATAACAGAGCTGCCCCATCTCTTGCTTCTACTGTTCCTCAGCTGTCTGAGCTGTAGGGAAGGAAGGGGGGGGCAAGGAAAAGGATTTTGTAAATTTTGGGAGAAAATAAGCAACAAAGCTGTTGCAAGATCAGTCACTGTCATTCCATATGGTGTTCTGTGGAAGTACGTGCAGACAGGAGGAAGGCTTTGAGTTCATCAGTATCCAGCTGTTGAGTATGAGAGCTCCCAGAAAGAGCCCTGGGTCTGTGCCACAGCCTGCGTAGCTGTGAGCAAGCCCACTCAACTTTGTCTGTGCCTCTCTTCCTCTCCTAACAGAGACCAGCTAGCCCTCTGCCCCAGATCCTCACTCCTCACGCTGTTCTCTGCCCTTGCTTGCTTCATCTTGTTTCGTGGAAAAGGATTCACTGTGTGGGGCAGAAGCCACATCTGTGCCCTGGGGCGTCCTGCTCTGCCTGGGAGATGTCAGATATTGGGGAAGCCAGCCTAGGTAATTAACAGCAGTGGAAGGTGCTGGGGAAGTGCTAGGGTTGATTACACTCGCCACAGCAGAGGCTCTGGGTGAACACATCAAAGGAGGTCTCTCTTTCATCTCACTGCTCGAAGCAGACGGCTCTGAAGCATCTCTTCCAAGGACAATATGGGGGAGAACTCTAATAACCTTACAGTGTGGAGCCCTGCCAGCGCTCCCAGCGGCTGCTCTGGCGGCAGCTAAAGGGGCGCCTTCTCCGCTTCCACCCTAATTGCCCTTAATTGGCTCCTGCCTGCTGGCAGCAGAATGGCAAGGGCTCTCCAAGGATCACTGTACTGGAGTGACAATGTTTGGAGAAGGATTGCCTGCCCCTGACTTGCCCCACCTCCTTCCCGCTCTCCCACACCCACAAGAGCAATATAATAATGTTCCGAAGTATGAGATTTTTCTGTCCATGCATGACTCTTTCTTTCCAGGCCCTGCTCCCTATTGTCTGGAGGGGGCTTTGCCAAGCAGACAGGGCCAGGGAGTGGTGCAGCGCCTGTGTCACAAACCTGGAGGGGTGTGTGCACAGTGGCACTGGGCTGAGGGGGATAAAAGGGTTGTCACTTCATAGAGCACTGAGATCATGACCCAAGAACGTGGGTAGGTGCATTGAGCCCTGCTGCTCTGCTGTTTGCCAGGACTGCCTATGCTGGTGACCAGAGCTCTGTGGTCTCCCATGCAGAACCAGCACCCTGGGGGATTCAGCCCACAAAATTTCCCTTTCTGGAACAACCAGGCAGGAATGGGGCTGCATTCTAGTGTGGTCTCCTGGCTATGGTCTGCACTGTTATCCTGGGGGTGTAGATCCTCTCTTCCCCAACTCCATGTCCCAGATCTGGGTGAGGGTAGAAGCAGAGGGTGTCCACTGCCTCTCTTCCCTGAGAAGGCTTCCTGACACATGCCAGCCCTCAGCATGTCTGGCTCCAATTTCCTGCACCAGAATTCTCTGAACTTTCCCCTCTCCACTTGGCACCCACACAAGCTGTTCCCTTGTGTCAACAGAAGGATGGGAAGACACAACACTAAAAGCACCTTGTAGCCCCAACCAAGCATGTCCCTGTGAGCTGCTTCCCCACTCCTGCTCCTGGCCAGGACAAACCCTTGCTGCAGCAGCAAAAAAAGCTGACCATCTTCCCAGTCCCTCGTGGTTACTTGTATGCTGGCCAGGGCCAGCCTTCACAGGCAGCAGGCATCATGTGAGCAACATGCTTAGTGGCAAGCTGACAGGGGCATGGGAAGGAAAACTCAACACAAATCCAATTCTGATGGAGGGAGCTGCAATATCTTTCCTACTGAGGTTATTTTTAAACTGTTTATCAAAGGTTTGTTGCTCTTGGCCGCAGGGTGGTAGGCTATTTTTGGATGCCTTTTTCACCTCTTCACAGAGACAGGCTGGCAAAGGTTCATCACTTCTTTTGCCTGGCACCCTCAGACCTCCCATGGTCTCTGAGGTTTGCTCTGCTAAGGTCACTGCTGTATGCTTACTCACATGAAGAGGGACTTTTTAAGCAGGAGATCTGAGCTCAGGCACAGCCTCATAATTAGTCCTTATTAGCAAAATTAGTCTCATCCTTTCCTGTTATCAGTGGTGACACAGCTGCTTGGGTGTGGGCATAATACATGCTTTTGCTTGCTATTGTCTTCAGGATGGTGACATCTGTCCTGACCTAATCCTAGGACTCTGCAACCTTGCGTTCAAGTAATGCCTCTGCTACTGGAGCTTTGCATTCAAGTAATGCCTCTGATACTGCTTTCCCACAATGCTGTCATGTCACTTTGCCCATCAAGAAGAGCAAGGCCATTATTTCCCTACTTCACTGTGTTGCTGGGACAAGTAATTGGGACAGATTGACTGAAAATGCAATGCTGTCCATACAGGGCCTCTTCTCTGTGGGTGGGTGAAGGACATGACAAGTTTCACAGAGGTGTGACATTTGAAAAGGTGGTCTGGTAAGGTGGGGTTCAAAGCAAGTGCAAAGAAACAACAGGGGTGCATGGAAGTGCAGCAGCTATGTCAGTGAAAATGGCAGACTAAAATGGCAATGCAAAGCAAGCCATCAGGCTTGGAGGTCAATAACAGACTGCCTGAGTCTGACTGTGTCTTGGAGATCAGCCTTGAAAATCAGTTATTAAAAGAAGCTCATTGGCACAGTGCTTGGCCTGAGATGGAAAAGCCCAAACAAATTACTGGCCTCATTACAGACACCCAGCCAGATGCATAGCTTGAGATGTTCTGGTCTCACATAAAGAAAACAGCTCTGTCCATACTACTCTTGCATTACCAGGGGAAAAGTATTTGAGAAGTTTCCCAAGAAAATCAACAAATTCAGGGATTTTCTTTTCCTAACAAAACAAATCTTCTGCTTACGGAAAATTGACTACATTCAAATACAACTTTGGACAACCAAAGGTCAGGAGAATGTCCTCCAGGAATGAGGACAGAAGGAAGCTAGTTCTGGTGTGATCATTTGGACTCAAAGAGGATGGACATGGCTTCTTAGAGCAATGACAATAACCTCCTGGTTACCCCTGTGACCTAGCTGGTCACCATTTCCATGGAAAAGATAGTCAGAGGGGGTCAATAATGCTGGGGGGGTGGGGTTGGAGTGGGGGATGGCAGATCAACAACAAAGAGCTCAGGAAGAAATCCTTGGGGTAAAGAATCAGGTTGTAAACACCAAAGGAGAAGCATGGGTGGGGGAAGGGTGACACACCTCCAACACGGAGGACATAGAACTATATCCAACAGAACCCACAAGTGCTGGTGTCCATATAAGACATCTCTGTCAGTGTAAGGCAATGTGTCTGGGGAAACAGTCATTCATATTTCTAAGCAAGCTGGGAAAAAAAAAAAAAAATAAAAAAAAAAAAATAAAATTTAAAAAAAAAGGTCACTAACCAGCACCTGCAGACATGCACCAGGGGAGGTGACAGTGGCATGTGGCTGTCTGCAGGAGCCAGTACTGTAAGTTTGGCCAAGGAAGACCTGCTGGGGAGCACATGCTCATGGAATGAGTACCTTGGGTGCACTGAGGCTGCTGGCACAAGAAATTATTGCTGGCATGAGGTCTCACTGAGGCAAGTTGCCCTCTGACATCTGTGGGCTTGTGGATGTGAGCAGACATTCCCATGGTGAGTAAAGGTTATGCCATGTGGCACAGTCAGACAGGCACGTTTGCCATAAGAGGGTCAAAGGAAAAATCATGCCCTTCCTCTTACTAACAGGGAGGGTGTGACTGTGAAGAGTAGGATGGTTGGGAAGTCTAAGGCAGTGACCATGAGAACCTGGACTCTGCCTGGATGAGGAATGGAGCTCATAGTTCCCAGGTAGAGACATCAAGAGGACAGAGTTTCTGGAAGGGAAAAAGAAAGTAAAATTAAAAAAAAAAAAAAGAGGGGGAAATACAGTGCCAAATGTTCTGTTGTTGTGAGCAGGATTCACAGGTTAATGAAAGCAAAATTAATCCTGTCACTCTACAGATCCCTCGCAAAACTGATGTCAGAACCCACCTGGTTGCCTTCTGCCCTTGGCCACCTACCAAAGAGAGATGGAGAAATATGCATCAGAGGGCTTTGCACAGCACTATGGCTAAGAGTTTTCCATAGCACATTTGCCTTAGCGGAGACCTGTCAATATAAGATTAGGTTTCTCTGATATCAATGCAGAGACCTCAGGCTGTGAAAGCCCAGAGTTAGAAAGCTGGAGGAGAAAGGACTTGGTGCAAGCTGGAAAAGGGATTTGAAAGAAGAGTGGGGAGGTGGACCTCATCTTAGACATCATGAGGAGCACTAATAAGCATGAATACAAGCAACTCTGCACACTACTAATGTCCAGAAGAGTTCTGATGTCTCTCTTTTTACCATCCATCCATCCATCCATCCATCCATCCATCCATCCATCCATCTTTAAGCTGACCCCAGCAAACAATGCATAGTCCCAGAGGGCTTCGTCTGACAGTGTTTCTGCCACAGAGTTCCTTGCCACCGGCCACCACTGTGTTTTGTACAGCCTCCTGACAGGCTCACCACCTACCCCAAAGCCTGGGCCAGGCCATGCAGCCCTGTGTGACACAGAAAGACCCCGTGGTCACACAGGAAAGGAGGAGAAGTGATGGTTTAGTCCATGCTGGGAGATGTCCAGGAGTCCCAACCCCACTCAGCAGCAGTACCCCTTTGCTTAGGGCAGCAGGAACGGGGACCAAGACACAATGCCAGGCACAGCAGCTGCTCAGAGAGCCCTGCCTCTTCATGGAGGATATGCTCCCTGCCTGGCACGGAGACCATTCTCTCCTCCTTTGTGCCACGAAACAAAGAGCAGAGGGAGGAAAGGAAGTGACTTCTCTGGAAGTGATTGTGGCTTTGAGATGAGCACCCATGTCTTTCCAGACAGGCAGAGCAGTGATACCCCTGGCCCTTCTCCTGTCCCCTCTTGTCTCCCATTCACTGCTGACATCCCCTCTTTCTCCCCCCTCCTTGTCTTCTGCATCTGGGAGAGAGGAAAAAAAAAAAGAAGGATAAGAGAGAGAGAGCAGGAGAGAGGGAGGAAGCGGATCCGGGGCACTATCTGGCAGGCAGACAAGAAGCGCGGCAGGGGCGGCTGAGAGCCCGGGCTGCGCAGACGCTGCCAGGGCCTTCTGGGCTGTGGGGCATGTACGTGCGGTCAGCAACGTGCGAGCCGGTGTGTGCCGGGGTGGGAGGTACGCGCTGCCCTGCAGAATGGCCCCGGCTGGCAGCCAGTGTGCCCGTCAGCTGAGGCTCGCCACACGCAGCACCCATCAGCTGGCAGGCAGCGGGTGACAGACTGTACATCCCTGGCCCCCCGGTGCCCGGCCAGCCCTGATGGGGGCTGCACCTGCCCCAAGAGCGGCATGTGCCCCCACACACATTGATGATGGCCTCAGCAGCCCTGCTGCTGGCTGGTGCCATCCAGGTGATCACAAGTTTCCAAGCAGGCAGGTGTGCTTTTCTATCACACCAGCCCGCCTGCAATTTTTGACCTTAAGAAAGAGAAATTGTGATATCCTCCGTCCCAAGGCCACATGCCTCCTCCTGCTGGCCCATGGGCAATGCCGTGCTGAGGATCACGTTGCTGCTGCTCCTTTCTGCTTGTGTCAGTATTTTTGGAGCTGTTCCCAGCCCAGCATGGCTCCTGCACCCTTCAGGAGTCTGCAGAGCACTGAGGCTCCCTTCCTTCCTTTACTCAAGCCCCAGCAGCCTGGCCATGCTCCCACACCCCTCTTTGGAAGCAGCCTGCACTGTTCCTACTTCTTACCCACCAAGTCAGGAGTAACAAGAGGTCTTGCACCCCTCCCTCACTCAGAAACGTCTCCCCAGGTGTACCCAAAATTAATATTCTACACTCAGACACAATTTGCCCTACATTCATACTAAATTTGAAGCAAAGGGAAGGGCAGACACAGTAGAGAGTGTTCTAAGATGTGGTTTGTTCGTGTGCACCTCAGTGCATTATGTCATAGGCTAGCTGTGAGTTAACAAATCTTAGTCACCTTTTCCTCCTCATGTCCTGAAAAATGAATGAGGTTTCCAGCTGCTACAGAGACAAGAGAGCAGTCTCTGGAGCCAGAGGTGTGCTGACCCCATGAGTCAGCAGCGGTCAGTGATGGTTACACACACAGGGGTGACACTGCTGGGGTAGGAAAGTCCCTGTAATGTCATGCACCAGACAATAAGCACGTAGTAACTTGGCTGCTCAAACCCATCCTTGGAGCAACTAAGAATATATCTACACCCCAACCAAGGTGTCCTTATCCCGGAGAACACGTACTACTTCAGCTCTCTGGGGAGGTAGTAGCAGCACAGCTATGCAGGGATAGAGCCTGCAGCAATCTCCAAGGGGCACAGCTCTCATGCTGGTAGCTGTCAGACATGTTTCACTGCCATCCACAGTCTTTTTTTGCTCACTTTTGGTATATCCAATCCATTTCAACTGCTCCTCAGAACACAGCAGAGCCACTGAAATAGTCCGAGAAAGATTTCACCCCACAGCAGACAAACTCAAGGGGAAGTAGTAGCATATGGAGTTGTGGAAGATGGCTGGTGCCTTTTCAGGGCACTGAGATGCTCCCGGGCAGCAGGTTACCTTCTTTGCTGGGTGTGACTTGAAGAACAGCCTACCAGGGCACTGCTGCAGAGCCCTGGTTCTTTGCATGGGAAGCATGACAAAGAATATGGGCAGGGAGAAGCAAACACCATAGGGAGTGAGGAACACCAAACTTTGAGCTCACACCAGTTGTGCTTGTAAATATTTTATTAATTTCTCAGTTATTCCCTGTAGCAGACCACTGGCTATAGGAGGATAAAAACGTTAAAGAGTGTTACATGTGTAAGCAGGCCTGACATGTAACAACTGCGGCATGAAGGCAGCACTTTTCATCTTTATATCCTTACTTCAGGTTTCTAGCCCAGCCCCAGACATCCAGCTCTGCCCCTGCCCCTTGCTCCTGCCCTGCAACATGCCCAAAGGCCATTTAATACATCACATATGTTTCAGATTTCTAATTTATACTCCTAGTTCCAGCAAAGTATTAATTTTCTGTGTGTGGGGATGCCAAATAATAATCCAGGTTTCTTGAAGCGGACAAGTAATTGTGTATTTACGAAACTGGACCAAGCTAGATTGCTGTTGGGTTGCCATCACATTCCCTTAGACAAAGGAGGCAAATGAGGCAGATCTAATCACAACCTTTGTTCACCTTATCCTGCAAACTGCCTTTGCAGTGTTCAGCAAGGAAGGGTGGGCCTTTGATCCATGTGGTCAGAGCTGAGCAACTAAAATGGGTAGAGATGCTAAGTCCAGGCCCCTGGATCCAAACCAACCCTAGAGAGGTCTCCAAACATGGAGGCTGTTGAATGTTGTGTTTCTGGTGGACATACATCCTGGTCTGTTGGCCAAGGCATAGTAAGGTCCAACAAAAACCATGTTGGACTTTATTTCAACCTGATGCACACAGCACTGGGGTGACCTGACAACCTCTTTACCACCATTGGCCAAAACAAAAGAACCTTCCCTTCCATACATCTCTGCCTGTCCCGTGCCAGGTGCTCCATGCTCAGCACACACCCTTGCCCAAGCTGTTGAAGATGGGCAGCACCAGCATTTCCCTCCTCAGCTTCTTCATGATGAAGGACATGACTAGGTGAGCTCGGAGCCTGTGCCAGCAGCAGAAGATGAAGTGGAATTTCCCACTCCCATTTGCAAGACCCTGTGCTCTGCAGGCAATGCTGGCCACTGCAGAGAATTGTTTCCTATGTCTATAAAGCAAATTCAGCGGGACACTACTGAGACAGAAAAGCAGGACTGCAGAGAATCTACCCTCCCATGTTCTCCAAGATCTGTTTGACAGTTTTGTGGTTTCTGTGGTTTCTGCTGTTCGCAACAGAAAAGGTAGGTGTTTACACCAAGTGGATGCCAGAGGAGGTTCAGTTCTCTCTCTCTGCCTCAGAAAAACAGTGAAACATCAACTTTACTGGGGGCATTACACCAGAAAGCAGGTGAGGGAATCTGTGTTTTGCTGACAACACAGAAAAAGGAGATGCAAAGGATGCCAAGCTTGTCCGTCTTGCCAGGTGACAAGAGCGGATCTCCACCTTCTGTCAGCTAGGTATTGTGGCTTCCCCAACACCAGCAGCCCTTCAGCAGTCCCCAGGACAGTGCTGCTGGCAAGGCTGCTGTTTGCTGTAGGAAATGGGACCAGCAGCATCTCTGACTCTGTGTGTGGAGACCTCAGCCAAGGCATTGTGCTCCAAGCTTATCACTTGCCCAGCCCTTTTCCTGCTTTCCCCAGGGGCCCCCAACCATGCCAGGGCATTTCCCACTCTCAGCTCCCTGGGACCTTCTGCCTGCATACCAGCAATGGTGTCTCCTCCCCGTGCCCCACACTGGGCAAAGGTGGGAACAGTTGAATTCCATGGCAGGAAAGCTGTGTGCCACTGGCCAGCTTCCTACCCGTTCTCCACCTATAGCTCACCTTCCTACCAGCACCACTCCAAACAGCAAAGAAAGAACTGCCTGTGGGAATAACAGGGTGCATTAGGCTGAGGAAAGTTACTGGGGCTGTTGGTCCAAATGTCTTGCAAGCTTCTCTTGTGACAGCCCATGCTTGTCCCTCTGCTACCAATTTCAGGATGCTGCACCTCTTGGTTCACTACTTCATCCCAGAAGCACAAGCACAGTGAGGATTCCTATGCCTCTTCTGTGTCTCCTTCAGGGAAGCAAGCAGGTCAGTGGGAGAGAGGCAGAAGAGCGGTCAAGAAGTAGTAGACAGAGGAGCTGTCATGAATAGGATGTAGGGATGAAACGTGAAAGAAGTCGTGGGGTCAGATAGTGGAAGGGGCAGAAGGAAGAAGATGAGTTAAGGGATAAACTGAAAGGACAAGAAGAGAAGAGGTTGCCCAATGGGAATTACAGGAGTTGTTTAAACCAAGAACTACCTGGGGCAGAGAATGCCTCAATGGTTGCCCAGCCTCTAGCCTGGATCCCAAATGAGCAACAAATTGATAGATGTGTGAACTCAAACCAGACCTCAAAGAGAGATGAATGTTTAGGAATTACCAGCATTCAGAAAACGGAGACATCCAAAACCAGAAAGGCAAACACAGAAGCAGGAAACACAAAAGCAGCCAGGTCTCTGCCCTGAAATCCCTAACACAAGGAGCAAGAGTAAAGGAAATTATGAGGCCGAGCTGGCACTGGGAAACAGCCTGGCCCCACCATGTAGTGCCATCCCTGCTTTGGGGAAGCTCTGCACTGGAGCACTTCATTTGGGAAATGCCAATCTGGAAATAGTGTGGCTTAGTAGTGAGATCATTCATTCTTCTCAGCTGGAAACCTGACCCTGTTGCCAAACATTTTCCAGACTAGAAGCTGACGTTCATGGAAAACTTCAGCCCCAAGGTCCAAATAGTGCAATCCTGAGCTTGTTGGTGCTGGAGTTCAGCACCTTGGCAGGCTGCATAACAATCTCAGAAGTCTCTCTGGCCTTGTTGCAGCTTGGCTGGTGGTTCAGTTGGGGAAGAGGAGCATAGCCAGCATGACTTGGTGGCTAGTCACACTCTATGACCTGCACCCAGGCAACCCATGGGCTGGCTAACCTTGGGATTGCATGGGATGCACAATGGATGGTTTTAAAACAGATTTTACAGGGGTCAAAGCCTGCCAGTAAGTGGCAAGAGCATAAGAGGACTCAAATACCTGGATTTATATTGTCTCCTAGCTGCTATTAAAGGGAGTTAATTCCTTCTGAATCTCCAGCAACAGGAGGAGACATGGTTTTGGAAATCTTTCCTGGCTCCAAACATCATATGAATGAGTGTGGATATGTCAAACACTTTCAGTCACGGCTTTTGTCACGGAGTCATGACTCTGCCAAACCGCCACCCTACTTCTGAGGTTTTGGGTGACTTCCACCATGCCATGCTAGGGATATGAGCCATTGCATGGGCAGGGCACCCCCATACCCCGCATCCCTGCACTACTTGCCATCTGCACTGCTTCAGCTACATTTCCATAAGTAGTCATCCCCAGTCCAAAGAAAACAGCAGCAGTGATGCCATGCCATTGCATCTGTGGGAAAGCCAGGCCTACCACGGGCAAGCAGCCTTCATGGAACTTGAGGGGAGGCTGGGCACACTTCAGGCTCTGTGCCTAATATCTGCTATGACACCAAGATGATATTTCCGTGTGGCTGGCAGGTGCTTAACTCACTTTGGCTTGAGCAGTGTTTGAGTGTGTGGTGAAGGTGTGAATTATACCCTGTTTCAGGCACTGTGGAATACTTGAGAGACAGCCAGGGCTGTATGCATCTACCCTGCCTTCAGCCTTGGTTGCTGGAAAACTCCACAAAGCCCTCACCTCCCTGCCTTGCCCTCTGCAAAGAGTACCAGCCTGGGGGGACAGGGCAGCCAGAGAAGCCACTGGTCACTTCTCTCTCAGGTACCCCATGGGGAACCAGGGGATGATGTTCCTGAGGAGGAGCTGAATTTAGAGTCAGGAGCACAGCAGTTGGAAGGCTGGAGGGAACCAAAACGCCAGGTGTCCGGATGGAGGGGTGGTCCCATGGGGACAAGAGTCCTCGCTCCTGCCAGCAGTGAATACCCATTATGCAGGCCGCCTACAAAGGCCACTGCCTGTGGGCAGACGTGATTGCAGGCACAGCCTCGGCTCCTGCGCTTGTGGGAACCCAGCGGAAACCCTCCCGGTTTCCCCTGGGCTCAGCTCAGCTGCGGCCGGAGATTTGCATTGGCAGCAGGGCACTGGGGAAGCTCACCCGCCCCTTGCCCACACGCTGCCAGCGACCTGCCAGTGCCGGCAGCCTTTCGCCTCTGTGAGCTTTTTGTCTCTCATGTGAAAGGGGAGAAATTTTCAAAGGAATCATTTAAACATTGGCATCTTAATTAGAAATGGGCGAACTGCACAAGGAGCCATACCTTTGGCTTGGAAGCACACCTTTGCCCAAACACTCCTCTCCCACCTATAGGAATCCCCCTCTGCCAGCAGATCCCAAGGGACGTCAGGTGGCTGAGCCCCTTGATCCATCCTGGCAGCTTGCAGTGTGCCCACAGCCCTCTGATGCCCCCAGCCCCGCTGTGCATTACGTACACTGTTCCAGTCTACCCTCCATCTCCTCTCCCAGCCTCTTGCTGCTCTCTCAGCCCTAGGACCCTGCCCCCTCCCGACCAGCCCTCACTCCTGACCCTGGTGTCACCTATAGCTGCAACAGCTATTCAGCCTATATCCATTACTAAATGAAGAATCTTCTGTGAAGCAGCAGAAAAGCCCTGGCTGTACAATACTCCCAGAGTTAAAAGGGAAGGCTGTTAACACCACTTGGAAAGATGCCTGCATTTGACAACAAACATGGCCAAGTTTCGAGCTCCTTGTTAATTAGTCTATTAGCTATATGAGCAGAGAAAGCCTCTCACCATCCAGCGCCGCTCCACTCTCGCGCTTCAGCCCCGTCACCTCAGGAATCCCCTGCCTCATCTCCATGGTGCGGTGCTACGTAGGCATCACACCAGCGACTGCCTGGCCACTTGCCTGTGCCTGACGGGAGAGTCAGCCGGAGACGGTTCCTTGATGCTGATTTTCTCTAAGGGACAAAAGCCACTTCTAAAAAGGAGCCAAAGCCCCAGGTGCTGCTGGGATGCTGGGCTGCAGGAGGAGAGGGCACCCTGCAGTAACCCATGGACCCACACACCCACAGTATGGACATCCTCAGCCTGATGGTGCTGACAGGAGCAACTGGGAATAGCCCTGTGAAGAAGATGTTGGGGACAACCCGTCACATTGCCAAGCGCTGCACTTCCCAGCCACACTCAGCAGCAGAGCCAGCAGCCAGGGAAAGGGTGACTCCCTGATGCACTTTCTAGCAGGCAGTGAGAAAAACCATCACTGTTCTCCCTGACACATGAACCCATATACCTCTGCACCCCAGCTTTTTGCACCTTTCTGGCCACTGGCCAGCCAACCCAGCAGAAAGAGGGTCCTGGTGCTTCAGCAGCATGTGAGAAGCATCTGTCCATATGTCTGTCCATCCATCTGCCCATCTGTCTATCCAGAGAATGGGTTAAACAGCCCATGCTCCACCCCTAAAGGCCAGCCTGGGCTTCCAGGCATGGAAGGGAGAGGCTTACAGCTGGGGCTCATTATGGCAGCCATAAAGAGGGTGGAGGCCCTTCCTCCCACACGGATCAGAGGAGCTTTGCAACTGTGTGCCCTGGAGCCAAGGGATGATGTTCAGGGCTTGTTTACCATCTCCTGTGAAACAGGAGAGTTTTGCCTACAGTGTGGAGAAAGCCAGCTGACCCAACCAAGAAGCAAGGCCTTATATGCTCCCCAAAATGAGGGGACCACTTGATGACAATACATTCTGCTTTGGTTGACTTCTCTAAGTCAGGAAGACCTGATTTGGCTGTCCTGCCTTAACATATTTATTCATCTAATATTCTGCCCTCTAATATATCTGCCTGGATATTGTGTTCTCTAGCCTTTTACTCAGGGTCTTCTGCTAACAGAGCCTGTTGACAACCCACAGGGACAGATGCATCTCTGCTGCCTTAAAATTATGGACCTGCAGCAGCAGAAGGTCCAATTGACTCCTGCCCTTTGCAGGGCTTGCAGAACAAGAGGAAAGAAGAGGCAGAATATCTGACTTGGAGACAGTGCACAGAGGGATTGACACCAAAGTCTCTAGATGCTGAGCTCTCTCCAATCAGACAAACTGTCCAAAAGACTTGGAGATTTTGGAGAAATTCAGCAACATCTTAAGGGAAGCACTAATAGCTGGGGAATTAAGCAGCAGCCATTTTGTCCTGGGGATGGCATTTTGCCTGGCCATCAGCAAATGAATGGAACCCCACGTGCCAAGGGATGCCGGAAGCATGGCCTTTTCCCTTGGAACAATGGGGAGCTCCACATGAAAAATGGATGACTCACTCTCCCAAGCACCACAGTCAGACATGAAGGGGAGGAGGTCATGGTACTCCTCCAAGGTCAGCCCCTGGAACAAACTTGCCAGATACCAAAATGAGATGTTAAGAGATGTTTGGCTGGTGTGGCTGGTCTCTCTACTTGGCATCCTTGAGCAGCAAAGCTGCACTGGCTGGTAGAAATCATTAGTGTAGACACAATCCCCTTTGGTTTCCAGTGAAAGCTGGGTATGTCTGAAGGGCCAGTTGTAACTTCTGATGGTTTCTGAGATGGTCGTGTACCTCTTCAGCAAAATTAAAACAGCTGCTGGGGAAGTTTCATCTTGGCTGAGCAGGACAGCCAGAGAAGGTACTTTCCAAGATCAGAGCTGTGTTATCCACTATGACCCCTTTCTCCTCCCTTCCAAGCACAGGGGATTTTGTTGTCCTTGCAGAATGGCCTTATCAAATGCTCTTGAACTGCAATATGAAGTCTTGGAAGAAGCTATTCCACTTGGTTTCAACCTGCATCATTATACAGGGGCAATTCAGCCAAGGAGTTTGAAAGAATTATTTATTAATGGGTCATGAGATCATTGAGGTCACTCATCTGTGTAATCACCAAGAAGCAGAAAACAGATCATTGGCCTCAGGTCCTTGAAAATCATATAAACCTATGGGGAATGTCTCTGCTCCAACCCTCATCTGCTCTTGACAGATGTTTATATCACAGTGGCCTTTCTCATCTCAGCATTGTAACTCAGGCAGCTATCAGCCCTTTCATTGCCAATGCCTCCTTCAGTGTGTGCAGTGGGCTGGCTTTTCCATGTCAATGAGTCTTAGCGTCTAGTTTTTCCATTCAGCCTCCACCCAGACTTTGTGAACATGCTTACCCACTGGCAGAGGAACCTATTTGCTTGATCCATCCTTCACAGAACATTCGAGTTTGAAGGGGCAGGTTGTACACCTCAGCATGGAGCTGAACCACCACAGCTGTAAGAGGATTTCCCATATAGACTACAATACCAGGTCTGTGTGAAAAGGATGGTAGTTCATGTATGCTCTGAACAGCCTTCTGGAGATATCTGGCACAGCTCTGAAGGTCTCCTTTGGGTTTGCTTTCCCCCTGACCCCCTGGAGGACTCACTAGCTTCAGTGTGTTCTCCTGAAGGACAGCTGTGAGGTCTAATGGAGACTACACCCTATTTCTCCTGCTGTCATGAAAGCTCATTCATGGACTGATGTTTACTCCACACTTGCAATTTACCCCAGATTAGTGGTTTAATTTCAGCCACAACAAAGGGGTAGGTTTCATCCATCACTTCTCTAAATCTTCTTACCTAGACAGCATTGGATGGAGGGCCCATTCAAGAAGTCATAGGATTGTTATATATAGGAATGATGTAATTAACTTTTCTGATTGACCACTAAGTTATGCAGACTTAGAAGCCTCCACAGTGCAACTAAATCACTGCATTTCTTATCAAGAAGTGACAGCATGTTGTCATGATGTCCTCCATCAGCTGAAGGGTAGGGTTGTCTGAACAGTGGGTTAAGCTTCATCTGGGCCACTGACAGATTGCTGGTGTTGTGCCATGTATCCTGCAAGACGACCACTTTTTGTAACAGGGAATATGGTGTGAGGTCTGGACAAATGTAAATGTGAGAAGAATCACTGTTCCTTGATTTTCAGCAATGCCCTTCTTGTCAGACTCCAAAGACCAACTCACTCCTGGAAACACATGGCTGCACCTTCCCATGTAAGAGTGCATGGCTAAAAATACAGCACTCGTGGCATGTTCTAGATGTATCTCTGCCAAGGAGAGATATCACCGTCCAACTAAGTCTGACATGTATTTGTAGCACCTTTGTTTTGGAAATTTCTAGAGAAGGAGATTGTGTGGTCTCTGCAAAGCATTCTGTCTTAAGAGGACAGGAGTCCTTGAGGGATTAAGAAGCTGAAAAGATTTTTCTGGATGTCTAAACTTACAAATCTGAAAGTTGTCATGCTTTCCCTCTTCTTGCCTCTTAAGCAGACTAAACAAATGCAGTTCTTTCAATCTTTACTCATAGGTCATGGTTAATAGGCTGCTGCTCATCTTCCATGGACTCTAGTATGTGTAAGCATTTCTTGAACTGCATTGCCCCAAACTGGATATATCCAGAAAGGATGAGGCTTTCTTAATGCTACATAAAAGTGGAATGATTGCAGCACACGTGTTGCTTGTGACACTCACATTTCTACAGCCTAGTAGGGATATCTGTTTTTCTTTACATCGGTGTGTTGTCAAGACACTCAGTAATGACACCCATCTCCACAAAGACAAC
>VYZU01062718.1:13726-24324 GCA_013401355.1 Ceyx cyanopectus | reverse complement strand
TGCCAGATTTAATTCCAAGAGGATGTTAGACTTCCTTGTTGCATCCATGCATTCTCCAAGAATGTTGCTATATTCCTTCCAAGTGACCTGTCCATTTTTCTATATTCTATAAACTTCCTACTTCCATTTGAATTTTTTCAGAAGCTTCTTGCTGACCTTGCAGGTCTCTTGCATCCTTTGCTTCATTTCTTACTCATAGGGATGCACCAATATTGGGCTTAAAGGAACTACTTATTGAATATTAGCCATCTTTCATCACCACCCACCTTCTAGTGCCCTAACCCATGGGATTCCTTCAAATAGGTCTTTGAAGAGGCCAAAGTTAGCTCTTCTGCAATCCAGAGCTGCAATCCTACTTATTGCCCTGCTTCTTCCATGCAGGATCCTGAACATCATCTCATGGTCATTACATCCAAGGCTGCTCCCAAGGAGCTTCTTGGACTGTATATGACATTTTTGTTGCCCTTGCAGTGAATAGCAGAATAGTTGAAGTCCCCCAAGAAGACCAGGGCCTGTGACCATAAGGATACTTTCAGCTGGCTGTGGAAGGACTCATTAACTTTCTATTTATTTTTTTTTTTTTCTAGGTGATCCTGCTGTGGCAGGGGGGTTGGACTAGATGATCTTCTAGGTCCCTTCCAACCCCTAATATCTATGATTGTATGATTCTATGATTCCCTCTCCGATCAGGTGGCTTGTAATAAACACCCACAACATTGTCACCCATATTAGCCTCAACCTTAATTCTTACCCATAACCCCTGGACTTGTTCTTCATCACCTGCTAGGCAAAGCTCAATACATTCCAGTTGCTTTCTCACATAAAAAGCAACTCCACCACCTTGACTTGCTGACCCCTTCTTTGAAAAGTATGTAGCTGTCCAAGACAACATTCCAGTCATGCAAGCTATACCACCACCTCTCTGTAACTGGAATGAGATCATGGCCCTATGAGCTCACCCAGATCTCTGGTTCTTCCTTTTTATTCCCCATGCTGTTTGAGTTGGTGTTCAGGCTTTTAGAGAGGTAATTGAGTATGCAGGTTTTCTTGGAGGGGTGCAAAACAAACCCCTACAACTATACACACCCTTGGGCTGGCTGACCTTCCATCTCTCATCTTGCAAGGCAGCTAAGGAACTGTTTTCACTGCTGTGATTGGCTTGGCTTATACCACGGTTGGATAGAATGGCATGAGCTTTGCCATTTTAGTCCTCACCCCCTGAGTCCTTCAGTTTAAAGCTCACCTCACCAAGCTGGGCAGCCTACTGTCAAAGAAGAAAACCTAGAAGCCTTCTACAACAATGCAGCGTTTCCAGTCACCTTCTTAGAGAATATAATTCAAAGTGCTCCCAATCTAAGCACCTTTTAGATTAGATAAGAAACAATCAGGAAAAGATACAGAAAAAAAATATATTAAATCATCACAGTGGTAGAAGAAGGTGATAGAAATGAAGTTCAAATGAAAATCTTTTTCTCTTTTCATCCATCTTTTGGTTGAAGAAAAATCTCAGTTGGGGATTTTTCTGTTATTGCTGTTGGGTGGGAGAGGGAAAGATTTTGCCTTTTCTGAACAGAAGGGAAAATACTAAATCAAAGTACATTTGATTTTCAAGTTGGCAGTACTGTAGATTATAAAGATTTGTCCTTTAGTTATGAACAACAGGAAAAAAAGTCTACCTTTCTATCTCCAGTCTTTATAAAAAACCTTGGAAGATATATTTGTGTATGTGAAAATAAACCTGGAAGAAACTTAAGTCAGGGTGATGACTTGAAAGAAGAGAAATGCCAGATCAGCAACCACTTACTTTATTAATGGAGGAATTAGGATTTGTTCCATTTAAATTCTCCTACCAGCATTACTCTTGCTAGTATCACATTACAAGGGGTTTTAGACAAAGCAGCACACAGTGTTCACTAAATCCACGCATAAAACCAAGACCAGAGACAGTTGCATCCTAATTCCACTTTTATTATTCTCAATAAAATGGAATCTTTGAAAACCATAAAGGATCAGGGATGCTAACAAAGATATCTTCCAGCTCTTTTAAGCACAATGACTGTATGACTAATAGACAGGTAAAGCAGCTAGAAAACTGAAAGCAGTTTAAATTATAAGCAGACTAGTGATGGACAATACCATGCCAATCTCTTACTCATACCAAAAAAGGCATCAAAACACCACTGAGCCTTCTGGAAGGAGCAAGCCAGTCTACACAGTCTCCTGCTAGCAAGGCAGAAGAGTCTGTCCATGCCCCGTCTCCCCCATGAGACCAAGATCATTTACACACACTACAAAGTGACAGGGACTTCAGCATAAGGAGGTCTGACATTCCCCCTTGATCTCAAGGATGTGCGATCACCCAAAGAAAACTTTTCCATTCCCAGGATAATCTGATTCCATAGATCTCCCCTTGCATAGCAGTTTTGCACTAAGGTTTTGCTGGGCAAAGGGAGGATCTTCCTCCAGAACGGAAGCTGGCAAGCAGGCAGGCATGGAGGGCAGTTCAGGTGAGGCAGGGGACAGGAAGGGCAGAGGACAGTACAAAGCTGGGCCATGCCAGGCTACACAGGGCAGCCCGAAGCAATATTCTAAAAAGAATCCAGGATAATATCTGCAGCTTATCAGTTTGATATTGTTGATCATGTATGTTATGTGGATCACAGTACTCCAGTGGTATTGGTAGATCAGCCACTACAAAGAAACTCTCCAAGCAGCATGGAGAATTTAGACACACAGCTCCCATGAACTTCAATGAGAATGATGCATCTGTCTCCTGCGGTAGCTTTGAAGCTCTCGGCCAAAAGTATTCTTAGCCCTACTGTCATGCATGTCCCCAAAGAGACAAAAAAAGAAGGTGTGAGCATGTGAGACCAAGAACGGACATGGTTGAGGAAGTGAGAGACCAAGCAGAGCCTGATCTGGGAACCCTGCAGAGATGGATCATGTCCCTCAGGCTTTATGTTATCAACACTTATTTGGAGTGTGTAAAGTAAAGGACAGGCCTTTTTCTCTTAGCAGAATAAGGAAGTCTGTCCGGTGTGCTGGGCTGCTGAAAATGAGCTGTTTTCAAGTATTGAAGTCAGCTCAGTACCTCTACCTGACCCTGTGGACTCAGAAAACAGAAGCAGCATGGTAGAGAAATTATACAACAAGGATACAAAAGAAAGAAATCTTTGCAAAAGCAGGATTTGTAACTATGCCAGATCAAGTCTCTTCTCCATTTATTAATTGTTTGTATTTTCCCAGCAAGTCCTTGGATGTGAAAAGGGAGAAAAGCAGATCCTTGATAGATGAAAAGAATCCATTTACAACGGTACAGCTCAGTATCAATGTATCTCCTTGCTTCCCATTGTTACACACAGTTTTTAACTTTGACATGTTGCACAAGTTGAATTCCTTCAGCTGTAACTGTGTACTTGTGTGTGGTCTTTTGCCTCACTATAACACAGATATCATCTCCTGTTTCTAGTTCAGAATGTCTAGAAAGTGGTACTAGAGCACATTAATAACAAGCAGTGCATCTCAGACTCCCCTGGAGCCTTAAATTACATACTCAGTGAGTTAGAAAAGATCTGTGTGGAAAAACGTGTCCTACAAAAATTTGTTGGAGCAATTTTATGTGACTGAGTTTGCAGTCTTGCAGAGCTAACCTAAGCAGTCAGAGCTGCCTGTGCTGAATAGGTGATACACAGGGAGCAGCTCCTGCACTTTGTAACAACTGTTTGTGCCTCATAAAGGCAATTCATGGAGAGGAAACAAGAATTACAGTATTTTAGATGCAATTTAGTTAGACTCTAGAAAAAAAAAGATGTCTGAAAGTTGGTAAAAAGTCAAGGTCAGTAATCTTATATAGCAAGTAATTAATTTAGACTTTTTTTTTTTGTTCATATCTTTCTTCATTGTATCTCCAAGGGCAGAATGCCAGTCCACAGCTTGAACTCAGCTGAGCATAGATGTTGCTATTGTATATACTTTATCTGCTGCAACACCCCTTGGAGCTTGACAGTTTGAAATTATATTTTCACGTGGGAGCTGTATTTTCACAAATCCTAAAAGTTAAATAACTCTTGGAATAACAGAGGAGATATTAGATTGCCAGCTAGAGCTGATACTCATTTTCATTATTTGTTCCTATAAATAGATATGATCTTTTTTTCTGGAACATTGTCTCATGTAGAGCAAAACCTTTTCCTCAGATGGCAACGAGAGGCACAAAGCAAGCTTAAAATTCTCCCTACTCCACCTCCTTTCAAACCTGCATTCATAATAGAGCAGAGGGAAGGACATGCTGCTAGATAGGAGTCCGAATAAATCTGAACTTCACAGGTGTGCTGAACCACAAAATATTAATTCCTCTTGAGAAGCCATTCCCACATATTATATGTCCTTACTGTTTTGTCACCTTTCTGCACTTTCCCAAAATAAAGTGTAGAGGTATTAGATCCACAAAGGCTGCATGAACAGAATGAGAGGATTTCCACAACCTCCCTAATGCCCATGAGACTGTCAGCTTTAACAAGTCAGTTATTAACAGTGATGACATGTATAGGTAACCAATTAAATTAAATTAAATTACTACTTGGGATTCCTTTTTTATAGCATTTCAATCTCTAGATGTCTAGCATAACTAATTTTGAAGATAGCAGTATAAACTTTCATTGCATATCTTTTCCTCAGTGCCTTAATCATCAAACATTCAAAAATCACAAGTTAGGTTCTAACATCACAGTTCATATCAATGAACTTTAGGTTCTTCTTGGTTTTGAGAATGAGAATGCCATTTTCAAGACAGTCTCCCTAATCACATGCAACAGAAACATTTTAAAAAGGCACATTTTAATTATTCTGCAAGACTGACTACAAAAACTTTCGTTTTATGACAAGCATACAATGTCTATAACTAAATCTGACTAAATCTGAGGTGAATGAGCTGATAGTAACCCTCTACAAGCAAAACCAGTTTTTAATAGTACAGTAGACTGAAACAAAGCCAATGAAAATTGAGAAGTAAATCCAGTTTGACAGAATTCTTTAGATTATACATTCTTCAGAGCAGAGAATGCCTCTTGACTTGTACAACATTTGGCAGGTCTCAGTCAGGGCCATGATGTACTACCAGAATTTATGTACATTCAAATGAAGACCAAAGATGGTTAAATACAAGGTTTCTGCTGCTGAGCTGCAAAAATCCAAATATCCATTTATGCACCAGAAATAAGGAAAGCAGACATGGAACTAAATACTTTCCAGTTAGTTGATTCAAACTGAAATGTGTTTAAGTCATTAATTTCATTTAAATATATGTTGCATAAAAAAGCCTACAGGAATTACTCAGCATGGCAGCCAGCAATACAAAACAGAACATTTCCAGTGCTATTGTAAAGGAATTGTGTAGGTGTCAGAGCATTTTCAGGAAAACAAAACAAACAAAACAAAACCAATAAAGAAACAAATAACAACCCTAAACTAAAGAAAAAAATTAACAAAAAATATACTAAATATTTTGGTGTATAAAAATCAGAGCTTATTTAACACAGGACAGTCCTGTCAGTTCTTTCTTTGTGTCCTCCAGAAGCAGGCACAACCCACCAGCTTGTGGGAAGCTCACAAAAGTGGCATTTGCTACCACGTATTTGAGAGGGTTGCTCTGGATAGGCTGGAGAGATCTGGACAGGCCTGAGAGCTGCGTGAAGATAGAATCATAGAATCATAGAATGTTTAGGGCCAGAAGGGACCTCCAAAGGTCATCCAGTTGAGCTCCCCTGCAGTGAGCAGGGACACCCTTAACTAGACCAGGCTGCTCAGAGTCTTGTCCAACCTTTCCTTGAATATCTCCAGGGATGGTGCCTCAATCACCTCCCTAGGTAGCCTATTCCACTGTTCTACCACCCTCAAGGTAAAGTACTTCTTCCTGATATCTAGTCTAAATCTGCTCTTCTCTAATTTAAACCCATTACCCCTCATCCTTTCACTAGAGGCCCTTGTAAACAGCCCCTCTCCAGCCTTCCTGTAGGCCCCTTTCAGGTACTGGAAGGTGGCTATGAGATTGCCCCAGAGCCTTCTCTTGGCCAGGTTGAACAACCCCAGCTCCTTCAGCCTGTCCTCATAGGAGAGGTGTTTTAGCCCTCTAATCATCTTTGTTGCCCTCCTCTGGACCCGCTCCATCAGGTCCATGTTTTTCCTGTGTTGAGGGCTCCAGAACTGGATGCAATACTCCAGGTGAGGTCTCACCAGAGCAGAGTAGAGGGGCAGAATAATCTCTTTCAATCTGCTGGCCACACTTCTCTTGATGCAGCCCAGGATGCAATTAGCCTTCTTGGCTGCAATTGCACACTGTTGGCTCATGTCCAGCTTCTCATCCACCAACACCCCCAAGTCCTTTTCTGCAGAGCTGCTTTCCAGCACCTCATCCCTCAGCCTGTATTGATAGTGAGGGTTGCTCTGACCCAGGTGCAGGACCCTGCACTTAGTCTTGTTGAACCTCATGAACCTCTCCAGCCTATCCAGGTCCCTTTGGATGACATTCCGTCCCTCCAGCCTTTCAACAGCACCACTCAGCTTGAGGTCATCTGTGAATTTGCTGATGGTGCTCTCAATCCCATTGTCAATTATCGTTAATGAAGATATTAAACAATATAGGTCCCAGTACAGACTCCTGAGGGACACCACTTGTCACAGTTCTCCATCTGGACATCAAGCCATTGACCACCACCTTCTGGATGCAACCATCCAGCCAATTCCTTATCTGCTGAACAGTCCATCCATCAAATCCATATCTCTCCAACTTGGTGTGTAGGATGTTGTGGGGGACCGTGTCAAAAGCCTTGCAGAAATCCAGATAGATCACATCAGCAGGTCATCCTTTGTCCATGAATGTAGTCACCTTATCATAGAAAGCCACTAGATTCATCATGCAGGACTTGCCCTTGATGAAGCCATAAAACTTTATGAGGTTCAATAAAGACAAGTGTAGACTCCTGCATCTATGGAGAAATAACACCAGGCACCAGTACAGGTTAGGGGTCATCCTGCTGGAAAGTAGCACCATGAAGAAAGACCTTGGAGTCTCAGAGGACAGCAAGTTTTCCATGGGACAGCAATGTGCCCTTGAGGTTGGGAAGGCCAATGGCATCCTGGGGCGCATTAAAAAAAACGTGTTCAGCAAGTGTAGGGAAGTTTCCTCCCCCTCTATTCTGCCTTAGTGAGATCACACGTGGTATACTGGGTCCAGTTCTGGGCTCCCCAGTTTAAGAGAGACAGGGATCTACTGAAGAGAGTCCAGTGGAGAGCTAGAAGAATGATTAAGGGACTTGAGCATCAGCCCTGTGAAGAAAAACTGGGGGAGCTGGGGGTGTTTAGTCTTGAGAAGACTGAGAGGGGATCCTTTAATGACTACAAATATCTGAAGGGTGTGTGTCAAATAGAAGGAGACAACCTGTTCACTGTAGTATTGCCCAGCAACAGGACAAGGAACAATTGGTATAAACTGGAGCATAGAAGGTTCCACCTCAACATGAGAAGGAACTTCTTTGCTGGGAGGGTGACAGAGTCTGGTACAGGCTGCCCAGAGAGTTTGTGGAGTCTCCTTCTCTAGAGACTTTTTAAACCCTTCTGGACACGACCTAGGTGATCCTGCTTTGGCAGGGGCTAGGACTCAATGATGTCTAGAGGTCCCTTCCAACCCTTAACATTCTATGATTCTATGAAGGACTGCACCAAAGCAACTCTCTTCTCTTCCTGTAATATCTCCATGGATCATTCCACCAAATTAAAACCCAAACTGGTTTAAATTCCTCAGTAGTTTAGTGCATCAGATCTACTCAAGGGAAGAGAGTGGAGAGTGGTAGGTAGAATTTTGATTTTACAGAAGCCACAGTCATTGGCACTGCAGTAAATCTGGCTCAGGCTGTGGCACTCCATGCATGAGTTAAAATGACTGGTGCCCTCCCTTCCAGACTGCCATTTATTTAAGCAGATGGAAACTAAGCTTGGGCAACAATAGGTCATCTTCAAAAGGCACCTGCCATTCCCAGGGCGTGAGACCTGTACAAGAGCCTTGGCACAGTCAAAACCACCCTCTCTTACCATGGTTTGGCCTCACAGGTGTTGCATTTCAGCTTCAGAACAACAGACAGACAAGGTAGGGCTCCAAGCCAGCTTGGTCTGAATTTTACACTCATTTTCTCCAACAGCTTAGCTCGTAGGTGTGACAAGACATGTGCACATCTATGAAAATGAAGATCACTTAGCAGCTTTTAAGCATACCTCATGATTTACAGAATAACTTCTGTAATGTGCAGACAGCCACAGTCACTGTCTCGGCAAGTTCTTTTAGCCAATGCAGGTACTCAGACATCTTCAAATAAAGCTTTTAGTTATCAACAGTAGATAACCATGGATTAGCTAAACTTGACAACATGGGGTAATTTCTTCACATGCTTAAGATTTTATTCACCAAATTCATTTTATTCACACAATTCAAATGAGATTTAAAATTACACCTACACTTAAGATAGTGGTAAGTTAAGAAACTATAATGTAATATATGAAAATAGCCTGCATCTCTGAAGCAACCTGGCCTACATATAGGAAATAAATTGTTGATAGGATTCATCTTTTGAAGAGGAACATGCATCTTCTTTTGAAAGATTTTCATTGCTCCATCAGTTCTGCTTTATTCTTAAAATTTCTCTCAGGGGAAAATAAAACTTGACTTCAGAGCTTGCAAGGTTGCCTGGCTGCCAGACCTGCTTAAATCATCTATATGGCTAAGAAAACAAGCTTCAAATGTCCTGAGCAGTGAGCAGCCCTGTAAATGCTAGAGTTGGAGATGGTTACACTGTGTTTGCAGATGCCCTAGCATCTTTCTCTTGCATTTTGGAACAATGACCTCAGCTTATCTGCAGAGAACACATATTCCCTGACTAGTTTGGACATGTAGAGAAGTTAAGCTGTAGTAGAACAGGTGTCTCAATGAGGACTTTCCAAAACACACAGTATACCTACATATGACTTTTGCTGATAGCTCAAGAACACCCATGAAAGCAAACATACTTCTAGAGACAGCATATACACTCTTAGAAACACAACTTAGAAATTCTGTTTGAGTTGATAAACTGTAGCCACACCACCGTGAATGCAAGCATAGATTATAGGCAAAAATGCCAAGTCCAAGTCTTACACTTAGGAAAGGCTTTTTAGTGGTGTGCTTGCCCTCCCAGCCACTTGTAAGAAAGTACAAGGCCCAAAGCATCTCTATGACCAGGGCATGCTTATTAGCTCTGATACCTTAGCCACATTCACAGATTCACAGATATTAGGGGTTGGAAGGGACCTAGAAGATCATCTTGTCCAACCCCCCTGCCTGAGCACGATCACCTAGACCGATCAGCCAGGAACAGATCCAGGAGGGTCTTAAGTGTCTCCAGAGATGGAGACTCCACAACCCCCCTGGGCAGCCTGTTCCAGAGCTCTGTCACCCTTACTGAGAAACACATGCCACTGTTATACTCAAGTGAGCACATTAGCTGCAGAAGACCCATGTTTTAGACAGCCATGGTAATTGGGCATGAAAGGAGGGATTTTAATTGGCAGAAGTAGGGAAGAGACTACCTTTTCATCATGGTGTCTGCACTGACAGGTTAAGGCTTCCTCAAAAAACCTGACAGTATCTACTGTATACACGCATGCTGAAGGACAACTATTTAAATATCTGACTGAGACTGCTTTTAACAAATCAGCCAGAACTAGTGTCAGCAAAAGGAGGACAATCATTAAAACATTCTCAGAGCTTTCTATTACGTCTTGAAATAGCATTCTTGCATATAAGAATGATAGGAGATTAAGATCCAATATCTCATAATCTACTGTATCTAGGAACAAGTACTTTAACACTATTGGAAATGTGCCCTCTTGGATTTTTGACTGCGTATTGTTTCCATCTCTACTTGTAATGAGTGTCAAAATCCCCTCTCCTAACCCATTACTGTTTGCCATACATGGTTATGATTTTGGCTTAGTAGGTCACATTTTGAGGAAGAACAGGTTTGAGTTTATGGGGTACTCTTGTTTTAAGATGACACTCTTTAAAAGCAATTTGGACAACAACAAGATGCTTCAAAAGTGCAATTTATCACAGGGCTCTCTAGCTCATGGGTGTGACTTACTGAGCTTTCCTAAAATGTGATACCATGTGGCAAAAATATTTTTGTCACTCATTTAGCGATCAACACAACCCACATGTAAGTCCACTGTTTATGATTAATGTCATCACCCCAATACATGCCACTAAGAATTAGCCTATCACACATTCTGTTTATAACATTGTTTTTAGTTTCATGTATTTTCATTAAATTATCCCGCTAAATATCATGAGTATGAAAACATCAGTTTGTGTATTCAATATATTCATCAATGACCTGGACGAGGGGGTAGAGAGCACCCTCAGCAAGTTTGCTGATGACACCAAATTGGGAGGAGTGGCTGACACAACAGCAGGCTGTGCTGCCATCCAGAGAGACCTGGACAGACTGGAGAGCTGGGCAGGGAGAAATTGAATGCAATTTAACAAGAGCAAGTGTAAGGTGCTGCATCTGGGG